>LDJE01046376.1:0-10589 GCA_001021135.1 Selaginella kraussiana
TCTCGATTAAGTACTTATGCGTTGCTTTAAAGTGTCCCATCAACTTGAACTCAGGATAAAACGTCTTGTAACGACCAACTATGGCCATAGGACTTTAGACAATCGTCTGTTCTTCGTTTTAAGAGATTGAAGATTGTTTTTGGTTCAGAGCTGGACATGTAGCATGTAGTCGGAAGCCAATGTAGTCGGAAGCGCCTTCTCGTTGTCTTTCGCATCCGTTTCATTCCACCTTGGCAGCGTAGACAGTGATGACGGTTTACATATGTGAATATGTTTCAGCAAGATTTTCATGGGCAGAGATGTACACTACGAAAAATTAAGCTTTGTTCTCCATTACTCGTCAAATTTGAACGGGGAAGTTGCATACTTGAGCACTAGTACTAAACTACAGGTATGTTTAAACTCATGGAAGTGGAACGGACGACAAGAACACAACTATGCCAGCCTAGTCGCCCAAATGGACCAGAAGCTTCTGTGTGAATTCTCAGGAAAAGTCCCCAAAAACGTGAACACTATATAAACATTAAAAAAAATGCTTCTATGCTAACCCCTCGACTGGAACCATATGTCCAAGTTCAAACCAGAGGTGCCAACTCCATATGCACTTTGTTTTCTTGTTCAATGACGTCCAGAAAAATTGGATCAACTTTAATGTCGCTATTGACGTGCACCTGATCATAATGTCAGCACAAGATCGAACACAATTACATTGATCTCACCTCGAAGCTGTGCTTCAACTTCCATACGCTCGCAGTTCCTTTGATCGTCACTGTGGAACGCAGCCGCATCTCCCTCTTCATGACGTCCTTGGCCAAGTCCCTGACGTGAGAGGTTACCCTGAGACCATCCAGCTTTGCAGGGACTCGAATGATCTCGCTGGTCTTTGCTCCTTGGCTTCCTGAATCAACCTGAAAATCGTCTCATTAATATTAGTCGTTTGTCTCATGAGAAATGTGAGAGAAATGTGAAAAAAACTGGGTTTTTAGACGGCAAACACCATTGACTTGAAGTAAAAAACATTGCAAACATGCATGGGGCAAACGTCAAAACTTAATAAAAACAAACCTCCAAATAACCTCCAAATGATTAGGAACTAACCTATATCGTTACCTGAGCGTTACCCAAGAGGGTGTCCTGGTAGTAGATGTCCATGGTAGTGGCAGTGTACTCGATCGGAGCGATGTTTGGATTTGTAACCTTGATCGATAGTACCAGCTCCACATCAATGACCGCAGCGAGGATCATGGGCGAATTTGTTTGGAACCTGAGCTTGAAGCCCTTGAATTCGATCCCAAGTACCTCAAAAATTGGCTCCTTCGGCTTGATCTTCTCCAAGAGCGCCACAACCAGCGCCGCGCCTGCAGCCACTCCGAGCAGCGCCATCTCCTTGCCACGCATCCAAGTGTTTAAAAGGCATGGAATAAGTTTGAGCTTTATAATTGTTAGGTAACAAGTTAATTAAACTTAAGCCTTTTTATAATTTACTTAGATTTAACAATATTTATACAAAAAGTGACGGGCTTCGGAATTAAGTTCTCGTTGCCAGACACATAATAATTAAATTAATTTTAAGAATATTTATACTGAAACAGAAAGCGATGGGAACACACGGGATAAGATTCATGGAAGTCTGAAGAGGCTTCGGAAGTAAGTTCTCACGTGATGGAGCTGGTGCTAAATTCTTCTAGGCCCCGCATTAGTACTGTGGTTTGCAGTGGTGGACGTCGGTTTATCTTGCAGAGGGACGTGGTTCACTGTAATTACCATGAAAACTTCTGCAGAAATAGTGGAGATACGACCTCCTTTAGATGCATTCTAAGGAATGGGAGTAGTTCCTGGAGAGGCCAGTTCTTAATTTCAAGAGCAGCAACAAATGCAAATGGTGATGCTCCAGATAAAAACCAAGTAAAAACTGCACACACCCTATCTATGTTGAGAGCTTTGAGGTTGGTGTCTTCTCGTGGTAGAGTCTGTTGATCATTCTTTGGAAATTCTGGTGTTAACCATGAGCAAATATATGTGAAAAATGTAGGTTGCTGAAACTTTCAAAGTTATAAAGAGCATGATTCACCTTGGAGTTTCACTTGGTTTGTTCTTGGCACTGGACAAGTTCCTCAAGCAAATTTTCGCCTCAGCCTCCATCAAGTTCCCCAGTGCCTTGTTCGGCATGTTTTGCATTTTCGTGGTGCTCTCCGTCACGGACGCCGTTTCTCCCGATGCATCTTCCTCGGTGTTGTCATTCTTCGATCCGGCTACGACTTTCATCCAAAGGTGGCTACCATTGTTTTACGTTCCATCACTCGTGGTCATACCCCTGGCGATCAAAGGTATTCCAGCTTCTGCAGGAGCAAAGATCGGTGGTATCCTTGGTAATCTTGGGTAATCATAATATATGGTGAGCTTAATCACGGCTTTTGCAGTTGGAGGATGGGCAGCAACGCTTTTAGTTGCTGGGTACACGGCCATTTCCATAAGAAAAATGGTAAAAACAAAGATGGAACCAGCCGAACCAATGCCAAAAGCATCACCTTTCACGACTAAGGAACTCGTTGCATGGTCGGCTGTTCTTGTAACATCTTTTGCTTTAGTAGTTGTTTCACCAAATGCATTGGGAAATTTTGCTTCAACCTCACTTCCATTTCTCTTGGCCTCCACTGTCATTGGCTATATTGCGGGACTGAGGTATGTTTTCTGCTTTGTATTCGTCTTGTAACTTGGAAATGCAGCTTCCCAGCTGATGTAAAGAAGGTGCTTCATCCCATAGTCACTTGTGCGTTAGCTGCAGACCTTGGTGCTTTTGTCCTCGGGCTTACCACAGGAAGAGGATTTGAAGCTGTTCTTGGTAAGTATTTAATTTCAACTTGGAACTACAATTGAAATATAAAAATAATAAAATTTGGCACTACAATGCAGGTGCTTATCTGACAAAAACTCCAAGCAATCTTGGCGCTGGTGACGTTCTCATGGGCTTCCTCGGCTCTGTCATTCTTTCATTCGCATTCTCCATGTTCCGTCAAAGAAAGGTGAGATTTTGATATAAAGCTTGACATGAAGTTCTGTAAAAGTAAACTTTTGCAGCTTGTTAAGAGGCATGCAGCGGAAATATTCACTGCAGTAATGGCTTCTTCACTGTTCTCGCTTTACTCGACGGCTACCATTGGTCGAGCTTTAGGCCTGAATGGTCAGTTCACTCGAGCTATTGTGCCCAGATGCGTCACAGTTGCTTTGGCCCTGCCGATCTCGAGCTTGCTCGAAGGTACTCTAACTCACTCACATCAGAAACAGAGTGGAACTCATCGTGTCGTGTGTGTCTTAGCTCAAAACTCTTCCATCACAGCAGCTGCAGTGGTATTGACAGGCCTCGTTGGGGCCAACTTTGCTCAAGTTCTGATGGACAAACTCGGCTTTGATGACCCGATAGCTCGAGGCATTGCTACAGCTTCCAGGTTCGTTATCCTCCGAACTTTAAGTTCATATTGACAATTTATGGTTGAACAGTGCTCACGGCTTGGGAACAGCAGCTTTATCTGCCAAAGAACCCGAGGCCTTGCCTTTCTGTGCCATTGCTTACGCACTCACTGGCATTATGTCCTCGGTCATCTGTGCAATTCCTGCGGTACAGCAAAGCCTCTTGTTCATCGCTGGCTGATATCTACATGAAAATGAACTTCTTGAAACCATGTGTATTGAGGGAAATCCTTGATCTTCAAGCACTTGTATCTCAACAGTTTGTCTCATACACGTAAATTCCACACAATTAACAAACTGGCTGGTGTTTTATTACTCAATTAACTCAACGGATTCCTTGGGTACAATGTCAGGTTCCTGAACCCGTTGGTTCAGATCGGTCTCGAGATCGATAAAGGCTTGGACCCAATAGGTGTACAATGCCCCGGACAATGCCGATGGAAACTGAGTCGCAGAAGGTGGTGAGGGCCCGCGAGTAGACTGATTCTCAATGGGGCCATGGGGTAAAAACTGGGATACATCAGGTTCGTGAACGCGGTCGCCAGTAGAGTCATACAATGTCAATTGGAACTGACTCACAACAGGAGATGGCGAGGGCTTGATGGTTTCATTTATCGGGATTGCCAACTTGATTACCAATAATGGCGGGGGCTGCTGAGATGCTTCAGGAACTGGTGGTGGGAAAAGGGGATCGCGGATTACAAATGGCTTGGGCTTCAGTGGCTCAGGCTGCGGTACTTCAGGAACTGGTGGTGGGGCGGGGGTTACGAATGGCGTGGGCGACAGTGGCTGAGATGCTTCAGGAACTCGAGGTGGGGTGGGGAGGTTGTGAGTTGGAACATGTTTCTGAATGACATCCTCTTGCACCGGATTGCTGGCAGGTGCTGAAATAAAAATCAAGGCAGCGGTAATTGAACCTGATCAGATCTAAGACTACACTTCTACGTACCTCCCCTTCCAAACGCGACGGAAGCTAGCAGTCCACATGCGATTGGGAGCAGCTTCTTCATGGCGAACGCGCCAATGACCTGAAGATGGTTGAAGAGCAAGATACAAACCTTTCTCTAGAGAGGAGACGCCCAAGCCTACTGATTGCTACGCTTATATACTTGGTGCAGATTTCGAATTTAAATTGCCGCCCTCAATTTACCGTAGTTAAATACGAATATTTTGGCTGATTCATTGCCAGCTGGTTATTATAAATATATAAATATACCTCGCATTTAAAGGCCTTGAGCTCATCGAGCACTAAGTTGAGAGCAAAACTACCAGTACTTCCATAGAAAGGACATTTTCCTAGCATTGATTTAAATCATAGAACAATAATTTAACCTTGTATAACTATATATGCAACGTGAAATAAATTGAAATTTGATCTATCTATATAGTTGAGCGCAATGAAGTGAGAAGACAGAACGGAGCATTTGCTCTAATAAATGCGATGGAGAGGATAGACCTTCGGGCGACGCCCTCCTTCTACAAATCCCTCTGTATGGAGGGAAATCACATTCAAAAACGCTACGCTACAGTTTCTCATACAGGAGGTGGCGACGCGTACGGTTTGTTCCGAGGGTTCCGAGGGAACTGAACAGAAGGCTCCCGGAAGCGTGGTGGCTGCTGCTCGTGCGCAGGAGGTGGTGAGGGCTTGACGGGAATGGGTTCATCAAAAGGCGGATTGATCGGATTGATTGGGATGGGTTCATGAAACCGAGGGTTCCGATGACTCGCAGGAGGTGGTGAGGGCTTGACTGGGCTTGGGTGCGGCCTGTCTTTTGGGTACGGCCCTGGGTTCATGGAGGAATGGATTTCTTGGGTGTGGCCTGTCGATTGGGATGGATTCACGAGGAACGAGGGGCCTGTGTGGTGGTGGCGCCGACAAGGGGATGTGTGGCTGATGAGTTGGGAGGGGGCCTGAGGGAGGCGCTGAACAAAAAAAAGAGGCAGCCGTGTGACTTTTAATCAGATTACTTCTACGTACCTTCCCTTGCAGAGGCAGAGGAAGCTAGCAGTAGGCACGCGAGTGTTAGGAGCATATTCTTCATCCTGCAGTGATCCAAAGAGATCAGCAAAACCATGAAAGATGGATGGAAGGCAAGGTACAAACCTTTCTCAGCGAGACGCAAAAAGGCTCACTGCTGAAATGACTAACCCTTGCTACACTTATATACTATACCTGGGGCAGATTCCAAAGTGTACTTCTGTTTTGTTTATATATCCGCATTGCTTGGAGACCATAGCATAAAGTGAACTCCGGCCATGGAAGACCAGATTAATATTAGAGTCTAGTATAGGGAAGACTTGGAGTTATTACGTATCTGAGACTATATACCCTCGGAGTCTCTTTTGATGATCGTCACAGATCACAAAAGTCACAGATCACAAAAAGGTGAGGAGGCTGAGACTACCTGAAGTGGTGCTCTAGCTGATGTACGAAGTGCGGTTGATTTCTCGCGAACCGGCAGCAACAGTACCAACTACAACACGTGCTTTGTTTTGGATGTGCGCGTGCCTCTGTGTTCTCGCTATCTTCCATGGTTAAATGTAACATCTTCAAATTTCAAAATTGATGTGGTGGAGCTTGGAGCTTCTGTTTGAAAAGGAACGAAAACAAATGCTTCAATACGATGTGCAGTATGTTAAATGACAGTACACGAGTGGTGAAAAACATGTCATTCCCTGTCACAAAGCTTTGAGTTCAGCTGCTTGGCACCTTGTAAATTGTTGCACATCGGGAGCTAGATCTTTAGATTGTGTTTCTAAGGGAGGGAAACGTGTGTTGAACTATGCCGTGGTGCTAAAATTGCAAAAGCCGCAAAACAAATATTAGTAAGTACTGGAAGTTGAGCTTGGTAAACCCATTCTCAACGCTTCTCCAGTTCCAAGGCGTAGAGTGTAACCGTTGACAGTACATAAGGGGAGCATCAAGCTTAAAAACCACACATACTCTGTGCCTTGGTAGCCCTTGCATAAGAGCATGGAAAACTTTTCCATCTATCAACTCGCAATTAGATGCTTTAAAACTTCTGGCTTATTTGATATTAACCACATTCTTAACCAACGAAACCAACCAGAAGAAATGCACGGTCTTAAACACAAGACTGTTGTGAACAGTGTTTGAGTATCGGCATGTCCAATGGCCGTTTTGTCCATATCTCAAACTGGAAGAAGTATATTGGGATAATGTTCTTGGATATCCATGACTTGCTGCTGGCTCAGGTGTGGAAGTTGCCACGCATCAAATATTGGTAACAGTTGCACTCACTCATAAGTATTGCACTTTCCGTGGGCCGTGTTTGCATCTTTCTCAATACCTACTGTATTTGCATCTTCCTGTGGATTTCCATCTTGGTCTGCATCCACCTTTGCACCTTCCCATATCATGGAAGAACCTCCCGTTATAAGTTCACCCAGAACTTCCATAAGTAGTAACAACGTAACCATACTCCATAACGAAGGTTCCGTGAGGAATGTGATGGTGATATTTGATGCGTCGCGGGAGCTCTCCACACATGTCCTCGAGTGGACAGTGCAGCAAGTCATTCAGCCCCAGGACACTCTGACAGTCCTGGGGATACTTCACCAAGTTCTTACTCCAAGTACGTCAAATTCTCCTTTGAGGGTACTTCAGCAGGTGACAAGTCAGGTTACAAGTACGTCGGATTTGGGGCTTTGTAAATTGCTCCTCATTTTATTCTTTTAAAGCACTCGTTAGAATTGCCTAATCGTAATCACGTGATTAGGAGCCTCTTGCGTAAATAATTAACTCTTTATGTGTGTGTGTGTGTATGATGGCAGTGGGATATAAAGCCAAGGCAGACTTGAAGTCGTTCAATGGCAAATTCCTTGAGGATGAAGCCGTCAAAAAGAGGATGTACTACTCGATGAAGCTCAAAGACATTCAGAAAAGATGTGAGATGCAAGATGTAAGTGCTAGAAGTTCAATCAATTTAAGAGCTAAGATACAGATTAATCAGGCCAAGTTTGAAGTTAAGATAAAAGTAGGTGCTTCTCTACCTGCAAATGCAGTCTCAGAAGCCAAGCAACTACAAGCCTCATGGGTTATACTAGATAGGTATGTAAGAGTGAACTACAAGCAGAGACAGCCATATCATTGTTTGCAATATGCAGAAGCCTGAAGCGACATAAGAAATTTATATCAGAACAGTTACCATGCAATCTGATTATGATGGACCGAAGCACAGAAGGGCAAATTCTAAAGCTTATAGGACCTGTTATACTGGGACCGGCACTTCAGCTCCGTGAAGTCTCATCCGACTCTGCGTCTCCATACGCATGCAAACGAGTTCCCTTTGAGACTGCAACTTCCTCGGGAGAGTCTGCATTTGAAGACGGTGCCTTGAACAGTGATGCAGATATTGAAATATCAAGTGCCATAACTTCAGTCGCCTCAACCACAAGTAAATACCGATGGTGATTAAGCTAAAAAAACATTACCTGCATGCAGGACCTGCTATTGAGGGCGTTTTGATGGGGATTGCAGCTGAAGATATGCAAGAGCCTGAAGCTATGAAAGAAGATAACAACATGGGTATCGAAGAACCTGAATTAATGGTAACTAAACCAGAAGTAAAGTCAAAACAGTCCTCTTTAGCACCACCATTGTGCTCCATCTGTAAGTACAAGGCACCAGATTTTGGTAAAGACTTCAGCAACTTCATGTTTTCTGACATTGAGAAGGCAACAAATAATTTCTCAAGTGAAAGTTTCTTATCCGAAGGAGGATACGGAGCAGTTTACAGGGGCTTGTTGAATGGACAACATGTAGCCGTGAAGCAGCACAAGCTTGCCAGTATGCAGGGAGAAAAAGAGTTTCGAGCAGAGGTTGAGGTTCTCAGCCATGCGCAACATCGAAATCTTATAACACTTCTGGGAATCTGCATCGAGCACGGGGAAAAGATGTTAGTCTACGAATATGTCTGCAACAAATCCCTCGATTGGCACCTATCTGGTATGCTCAATGCAAATAAACTACCAGTCCTAACATAGAGAGCTTCCAGCCAAAAATCCAGATGTGTTACCATGGTCTGCGAGACTAGCGATTGCTCAAGGAGCAGCTAGAGGACTTCGTTATCTTCATGAGGACTGTCGGGTGGGTTGCATCATCCACAGAGACCTGAGGCCCCATAACATACTTCTGACACATGACTTCACTCCGATGGTAAGCTCTCATGTCTCAGCGTCCCTGAACGGGGAACCATATTTGTAGGTCGGAGACTTCGGACTAGCTAGATGGCATAACAATCAGGAGTTGTCACATGAAACTAAAGTGATAGGCGCCCTGGGGTAAGCATATAAACTGGAAAAAAAAAAAAAAGACGAACTCATAAGGCTTTACGATCCAGGTACTTGTCCCCGGAGTATGCCAGCAGCGGCCAAGTGAGCGATAAAGCAGACGTTTACTCGTTTGGTGTGGTACTACTAGAGCTCATCACAGGTCGTCGAGCAATCGACTTATCATTACCCATGGGACAAACGTCACTTGCAGAATGGGTAAGTTTGAACGGAGCTTGAAATATCTTCAACGCATTGCTTTGTTTAGGCACGACCTAGGCTCGATATAAGGCACGTAGACATTCTATTGGATCCAAGGCTTGCGGACATACTTGAGGATGCAAACAAGGTGTATGAAGTGCAGACTATGATCCATGCAGCTTCCTTTTGCATACGAAAAGAGCCTTCCCATAGGCCAAAGATGAGCCAGGTAGAACTGCACCACAACGCCTTGAAAGCATTTTACTTATTTGTATTATGACAGATACTGCGTATTCTTGAAGGCGACAAAGACGATTCGCCCGTGTCAGCTGTGACAGCTCTATCACCCTGGGAAGTGCCACCAAGACAATCCGTGAAAGGTTCGGGAAAAATGCCCAGGGTGTCAAGTGCTAACTCCTTGATCGGGAAAAAATCCAGTCCAAACAGCCCGTTGTCGTACCAGCAAATGTAACCGTGAAAATATACAATATCATTGTAATACTCATCGTGCCTTCTATGCACCGTGGAGGTAATGAGAGTGGAAAAAATTCGTAAGGAGGGTGGCCATGTGTTGGCTGTCCAGCAAAGCCAGTCCAGAATCATGTTTGGCACTTTGTGGGTAAGTTGTAACAAAGTTAACCGTAGATAAAGGCTCAAGCCCCTCATCAAACGTGAGGATTTTTTCACCCAGCTGTGAGCGGGCAGTCTTATACTTTGTTTTTTACGGGCCTGTTGGTTTCCCGTAGACGATAAAAGAATCTCTCTCCTTCTCAGCATTTATTATTATTATTATTTTCCCATAAGTATGGGCTTGAAGACTCTACGACTGATGGCTTTTGTGGTCGATTTTTGTAAACCACAATGTAGGGTTGGAATTGTAAACCAAAATTTGTGGTATAATCCTCGGAGTCCCCGGGACTCACCGAGTCCTAACCAACGCGTTTGAATATATTAGAGCTCAGCTGCTTGCTGACTTGTATTTTGTCGCACCTTGAGATGTTTAATTAAGCACGCATCCCCCAGCATTTTGAACATCAACTCAACTCATCTATCTGCTCATCGTGCTCTGTGTAAGTTGGGCATTTTTCGGCAGTTGCATTTTCTTTGTATTAATTATACCTGTAAAAGTGGAAATAAAACTGATCTTATTAATCAAATATTTGTATTATTACAGCATATTTATACTTCAGCTTGATAAGCAGTATCACTTCAATATCGTCAGTTTATGCAAATGAAAACTTGATGATTGGTTTCGTAATTATTCAGTTATCATAACCGAAGTTGGAATGTATTCCAAGTTTATCAACCACCTTCCAACCTATTCTCTAATAATAAAATGAAACCTTACTTCTATGTGTTTAGTACGTCCATGAAATGCAATAGCTCCTATGTTATCACAAAAAGATTCGAGTAGATTCTTTTTGAACAAGCATAATACCTTCAAGAAACTCTCTTAGCCAAGTATCTTCTTGTGCAGCTAATATCATAACAAAATATTCGGCTTCAGTACTAGACAAGGCTATAATTGGTTGTCTTTTACTAGACCAGCTACTCCCTAGGCTAAAACAATAGTCAGATGTCGACTTCCTATCATCTTCACTACCAGCACATGAGTCTGAAAATCCCAG
>LDJE01046417.1:0-12271 GCA_001021135.1 Selaginella kraussiana
ATTCATTCATATATTGCAAATATTTTCAGCAACACCTGATCTTTTTCAAACATATGTTTTTATTGAGATAAAATACCAATCCAAACATTTATGCTTTGCCCGTGAAAAATCAATTTTACATTACAATACGTAGAAAGTAAAAAGTCAACAGTAATGATATTTACAGGATTTTTTCTAATCATTCATATCCTGTGAGCACAAAGGGGCCAACAACTAAGGGGTCGATCCACAACCTAGTGGAAATGCTCCTTCGACACAAAAAACAGCTCATGACATTTAGTAGTGGAGAATTCCTTCATTCATGGGACGTCATCCACAATCTCACTGCCCGATAATCTCACTGTCTGAACAAGCATTTTAAACATCAAATTCCATTGGTGGATGTATGGCGTGATTAAGAATTTTTTTTACTACCGTAATGGAAGAATTATTACTGCAGATTTGAGAACATAACATATGGAGACGATTTTGCTGGCTCAAGCTTCATAACTTCGCCAGCAGCACGCTGACCAAGCCTGTGATCTTTGTAAGTTGAGGAAGCTGCTAGCAATGCACTCCATTGAGAAGCGTCCGGCAAGTAAGGCATTGAATCGACGAGCTCTTCAGCTGCAGAAAGTTGTCCCGAGCGAGCCATCATGTCTGTCATGCAAGAGTAGTGTTCCTTTTCAGGCACTACCCCAAAGTCTGCAGACATCGCAAGGAAGTGTTCTCGGCCACGGCTTACACTACCCATCCGACTGCAAGAAATCAGCAAGCTCGCAAAGACGCTCAGATAGTTGGGATCAGTTCCGTCCAATACCAGAGCTCTGAACAACTCCTCGACTTCCGAAGACAGTCGGGAGTGCGCATATGAGCCGATCACGAAGCTCCATGAAGTGCCATTCCGTATCGGCATTGCGTCAAAAGTCGCCTTCGACGACTCCGGATTCCCGCTGTATACATGCGCTGCAAGCACTGCATTCCAAGACACAGAGTCATGCTGGGGCATTCTGTCGAACACTCGGACAGCATCGTCAATACGTAGGCCGTACGCGTATGCAGCGAGCATCGTAGTCCACGACAGCAAGTCAACTTCCTCAGCTTGTTCAAACAGTAGCTTGGCTTCCTCAACTCTCTGACCGCGAGCATACATAGAAATTATTCCAGTGACGGCCAAGTTTCCGTGCATAGGCATCAAATGGAAGGCTTTCTCTGCAGATTGGATATCACCTTCCTCGACGTACATGACCACAATCGTATTCCAAGAGCAAAGACTACGTTCAGGCATACGCTCAAAGAGCTCCATTGCTTGTTGCGATTTTCCATGCAAAACATATGCTTGTATCATCGAGTTCCACGTTACCACAGTTCTTACACCACCGGCTGAATCAAACGCCCACCTGGCCTTGTAGAGTTTTCCTTGTTGAGCATAGGCGGGGATCATTATATTCCAGACATAGGCATCGCCTATATCCACTTTTGGCATGCATTCAAAGAGCTCTTCCGCTTTGTAAAACTGTCCAGCCTGAGAATACGCAGCAAGCATCGTAGCCCAAGACTGAATACTTCGTTCTGGCATCTCATCGAAAATTCGTCTCGCTTGCAGCAAATGCCCAGCCTGGGCATTTACTGTGACAATGGCAGTTGCAGACAACATATTGTGCCCGGGCATTTTAAAGAACGCAGACTTCGCATCCTCTACTCGTCCATTGTCCCAACATGCTTGAAGAAAAGCGTTCCACGTAATAACGTTTCTTTGCGGCATTTGTTCAAATACACGCTTTGAAAACACGAAGTCCCCGTTCTGGCTATTCAACGAAACCATGGCATTCCATGAAGGGACGTCTCTTTGAGGCATCCTGTCGAACAATGACCATGCCTCCTCGAAATGCCCTTCTTCTGCATAGGCTTGTATCATGATACTATACGAGTATACGTTGCGGCTTCTCATAGAGTTGAAAACTGCTCTCGACTCTTCCAAGCAGCCACATTTCCCATACATCTGTATTAGCAAGTTGGAAAGGTACCTATCCTTCCGCTTGTCCCTATTTCCCTGTATTTCTGCATGTATATACTTGCCTTGTACTAGATCCCTTGCCTCTGCACACATGCGTAGCTTTTCTCCAAGTGCTTCGTTCCAGGGACGGGCTTGTATACATTGCTTTCTGCACATTGGGAAACTACCATGACGACTTTAAACCAACATTACGGTAGATATTAGCGGGTTTACCTGTAGGGGGTTTAGCATTATGGTTTAGCCTACTTTACATCATGGCATTCTATGATGCAATACTCAAGATGATGTGTGATCTCCTTCATTTCAAGGACATTGTCCGAAACAAATGGTACAAGATGCGTATGTTTAGTACGTACTGTACCTAAAAGGACATCCGACACTGGTAGGACCTTCCAGAATTGCCGGGCATGTTTAACGGTGTTTGTAATAGCTCATTGTAAAGCTTGTGCGTCATAGGGCCTTGTGATTTTCGAGAGCCTTGATATTCCGTCTTTATTAATGAATTAATATACCATGTTTATAACGATGTTTTGTCGGGGCCACGGCCACATTACGAAAGCGTTATATAATTGATTTATAACCATTTGAGACTCTTCCACATCTCGGATTGAATAGAACTCCAACATTACTTCATTGTGTCCATGGTAAGTAAGTTTATGAAGTTCATGTTAACAATGGGCATCTTTTCGGGACCAGGTTGAACGTATGAAAAAGCTTCATCTAGGAACACGATTTACAGGGTTTAAACAATCGTATTGCAGTTTGCTCATTACAAAAATGCTCCAAGCAAGTGTTAAACGCCAAAGAGAACCAAGAGGAAGAAAAGGTTGCTCATCAACCAAGTTCTGCAGGAGCTACCTGTGAAAAGGTCATCCAAAATAAAATAAGGCAACACAAGCTTTGTACCTCTCGTGCATTTCAAAATGCCACATAGGACCAGTGCAATAAGTTTCCAAGAGCCATTGTAGTCTGTGACATGTTTTATGTAACAATTCTCTAAGGAATCGATGTTAGCATGGTTCCTAGCTTTAAAGCTCCTGACCGTCGTCCCCATTTCATTAGCACTGTTATGCTATGATTTACCAAGAGCACATAAGTATGTGATATGTATATCAGATTACATAGAAATACAAAGCTTAGTTTGATCAAATCCGCTTAATATAATGCCTTGTCCATTTTGGTGTCCTCCGACTTAAAAGGCAATGCAAGTCCAATACCACATTTACCCGCGCAAAAAAAGTGTTTGTATTCTCAGAGTTTTGAGTTCGTTATTCGGGATAGCTCCTTCCGGAGAATTTTTCCGGAAGGTGTCCTTGGAATTGAGGTCACAAAGAAGACCATTCGGATCTTCTTGTAAGGTGAGACCTGGAAAAACAAATACATGATCATGTTCATAATTAACTGCTTTGTTACTTACTTCGTTAGCAACGAAAGTCATAACTTCGGCAGCATTGAGCTTACTCCCAGGAGTTCTAACGACATATGCTACTGGGATCTCACCAGCTTTCTCATCTTTCAAGCTGCAATGCAAAAAACATGTCTTTTTTCTGGATGAAAGAAAGAATTTACGGTATAACAGCACAGTCGGATATCTCCGGATGATTGAGCAGCACAGTCTCAAGTTCTGCAGGAGCTACCTGTGAAAAGGTCATCCAAAATAAAATAAAAAACTAATTAAATGTACCTGGTAGCCTTTGTACTTGATAAGCTCCTTGATGCGATCTACGACGTGAACGTAGCCGTTCTCATCAAACGAGACCAAATCCCCAGTCCGGAGCCACCCTTCTGGAGCTATATTCTCCAAAGTAGCCTTTGTGTTGTTGAGATAGCCTTCACCATGGTAACCATGGTGTCATCAGCAAGAACATTAAAAACTGTAAAACTCTAACCTTGCATGACGTTTGGACCTCGAAGCCAGAGCTCGCCTTGGTGATTTGGAGGCATTGGCTTGAAGGTCTCGAGGTCCACAACCTTGGCTTCCAAATTGGCCATTAGCTTGCCGGAACAACCAACAGGAGAGTATCCACTGCATGCAATGCATGAAGTTTCGGTCATTCCGTAACCCTATATAGTAAAAAAAAACAAGATTTTAGCTGTTGAAAATGAGTAAAAATTTCAAACCTGAATGAAATGCTGGATGGAAGGATATCTAGCCAGAAATGCAGTGATTGTATCACGTCCAATGGGAGCAGCACCACAGCCGATAGCATTCAAGGACGTGAAATCGTATTTCAGAGCTTCAGGCTTTAACAAGTCGAGGATCACTGGCGGCGCAAGGGTTAACCTCGACACTTTGAGTTTTTGTACTGCTGTAAGCATGTCTAAAAACACATACTTTTGCAGGAAGACGTAAGTAGCGGCTCCTCGAAGGCTGCTGCAGCAGGAGATTACAAAGCCAGCAACATGGAACATAGGCAGCAAAACCATATGGACGTCTCCCTCGGGAGTAAGTTCGTTGGGCAAAGCATCGATCGCAACTATGCTTGCAATGAGGTTCCCGTGAGAGAGTACAACGCCTTTGCTCAAGCCCGTGGTTCCTGAAGAATATAGCAACGCCGCAGTATCACCTTGCCTTATCCTCACCTCGGGAAGCCCTTCAGGATTTGCCTGGAGAAGCTCCGAAATAAATGTGATTTTCCCAACACCTTGGTGATCTTGCTCTTGGTCATCGTCAAGAATCACAACTCGAAACGAACTTCCAAAGTCTTGGAGCTTGTAAAGCACGGACCTCAACGTGACGATGATCTTGGGGTTGGAATCCTCGACCTGCCGCTTTATTTCTCGCGGAGTACTCACGGGGTTCATAGTAGTTACGACAGATCCAGCCAGTAGTACGGCATGTAACACAACAGGAACATATATCGAATTTCCAGTAATCACCATGACAACCTCCCCTTGCTTGAGCCCAAGAATCGCTCGAAGACCTCCTGATATGCGATATATGGCATCGAGGAACTGCTTCCGTGTGAGAGCAGCTCCCGAAGTTGCATCCACAAGTACATTCTGGGACGGATCATGTTTGAGCCTCCTGAGAAAATGTCGATCGAGCATGAATTGTACAAACCCAATGTGAGGATGCAGCGGAACCTCCGACCTGCACTTGCTGCGGTAGATGCCATCAACTTCGCTGAAAGCCATAGCCTGAAACTTTCGACCCAGGTTTTCTTCAACAAATTTGGCACCTTGACGTCAACATCGATTGAGAAGTGGTCATCCAGAGTAGCAAGCACGGAACGATCCGTACATGTACACTGTGTATTTAAATACGAGCATTTTCAAGAAGGACGTCCTTTGGTTCCGTAGCACCTTGTGTTTTACAAGCACCGTAGAGTGTGGACCATGCTACAGCGTCAGGTTCGAAAGGCATGCTCTGCACAAGTTCCTTAGCGTCCAAGGTACGTCCAGATCTCCCAAGGAGGTCGACCATGCAACCATAGTGATCTACCCATGGTGTACTTGCATAGTCCACGATCATCGAGCAAAAGTAGCTTAATCCATCTTCCAAGAGCCCAGCGTGGCTACAAGCTGATAGAATGCCAGTAAAAGTAACCGGATCCGGTGGTACTCCATTCACTACCATCTCCAGAAAGATGGAAATGGATTCCCTGGGATGCCCCGTTTGGGCATATGCAGTTACCATGGAAGTCCATAGAACAACATCTCTTACTTTGGCATCCTCAAATGCGTTTCTTGCAGCTTCAATGCTCCCACACCTTGCATACATGTCTATAAGCCCACTTTCGACTGTTGGATCCAATAGACCAGCCTCAGAAGCAAGTAAATTCACGAGTTTTCCGGTGCTCAAAGATGGAACTCGAGCACAGGCATCCAAGACTGCAACCAAAGTTATATTGTTGGATGCAACACCTTCTAAATCCATCTTTCTGAAAATCTGGATAGCTTTCCTGGGATGCCCATTAAGAACATAGCTTGTGATAATAGTATTCCAAGAAACAATGTTTCGATCGCTACAAGGAATGGCATCAAAGAGCTCCTGGACTTGTCTCACATCTCCACACTTGGAAAACGCACCCATCAAGGCAGTCCACGACACGGAATTCCTCCTAGGCATTTTGTCAAAGATGCTCTTGGCCTCCTGCGGATGCCCATTCTGGGCAAATGCAACTACCATTGTGTTCCAAGAAGCTATGTCTTTCACCGGGGAGCTACCAAAGAGCTGCTTCACCCGATCAATGTTTCCTGCGGAGGAATATGCAGTCATCATCATATTCCAGGACACAGCGTTCTTGTGGGGAATGTTTTGAAACAAGGACTCAGCTTCCTGCAAATGCCCATTTTGGGCATATGCAGATAAAAGAGAATTCCAGGAAACTGTATCCTTTCGGGGCATCTGATCGAAGGCTGCTTGTGCAGCTTCTAGATCCCCTTGCTGGGAAAAACCATAAATCACGGCATTCCAGGCTGCAATGCTCTCAATGGGCATTATTTCAAGAAGGGACCTTGCGGCCTTCATATGCCCCCTTTGGGTATGTGCAGCTATGATGGCTGCCCAAGAAACAGAGTCCCGTTGAGGCATCTGGAAGAATACGTCCCTGGCGTTCTGAAGATGCCCGTTCTGAGCATACCCGGTGATCATGGCATTCCAAGTAATGACATCCTTGACGGGCATTGAATCAAAGATCCGCCTTGCTTCCTGCATGTTCCCAGATCGGGCAAATCCCGTTACCAAAGCGTTTGCGGAAATGAGGCTCTTTTCTGGCATTTTCTCGAACATGAACTCGGCCTCTCGAACTCTACCATTGCGGACGTATGCAGCGATCATCAGGTTCCACGAGAAGGCGTTCGGGGGTTTTAGGTTATCAAAAATACGCCGCGCTTCTTCGATGCTGTCGCACTTCCCATACATTTCAATGAGCAGATTGCAAAGAAACCTGTCCCGATCGCGGAGCGGGGGGGTCGATGCGATGTTTGCGTGCACTTCTCTTCCCCGTCTCAGGTCCTTCGTTTCACCGCATTCGCGGAGAGCGCGTGCTTGGTGGTCTCTCCATGTTTGAAGCCCATGTGGCGCGATTTGTCCTTGCATTTCCCGCGAACCCTAAAATCCATTATTTTAGAATATTCACCTATATTCCTTTGTTGTTTAAAAGCATAAACTCGATATTAAGAACCAATAGTTATATGTGCATTTCTCAGCAAATGTTTTCATTTTTCCGATAACTTTTGCTCGATCTCTTCCAAGCTCAGGCCTTTGGTCTCAGGAACGCTGGTGATCACGAACACGAGTGCAACCACACCGACAGCAGCAAATCCAACGAAAGTCAGAGGTGCTCCAAGCAGTTCCTGAGGGAGACATTGTCAAGGAAGAAACATAAACCCTAGGAAAAGTACCTGAAGAGGCGAGTAGGCTAATGCAACAACTGCATTGGACGCAAAGTTCACCAACGTAGCAATGCTGAGAGCTCTTCCTCTTGTCCGGAGAGGAAATATCTCCGAAATCATAAGCCAAGAAATCGGGCCAAACGAGACCTGGAATAACAATTCACATATAACAAATACCATGAAGAACTTGTAATCGGGATTACCTGGTAGCACCCAACGTATAAAAGCAATGCTATGACTGCAAGTACAGAAAGACCTTTGCCGAAAACGAAGTACGAAGCTAGCATCAACAAGCTCACAATCTGCAGAGACCACAAGGATTACAGCTTGGACAATAATTTGTGAGAACTTACAATGCCGCTCACACCTCCAATGAGCAATGGTCGACGTCCAAGCTTGTCGACGTTTAGCACTGCAACCCCCGTCATTATCAGCTGGAAACGAAGAGTTAGACTATAAAAAACGTGGTATGAATTAGGGCTCACCTTGAAGAAACCGAGAACAACAGATACCCTGGTTGCATCTGTAGCCGCAGAAATCCCCGCACTCTGAGAGTCCGTAGTAAGCAAAACTGCGATGATTTAATGAAGAACACATACCTGAAGAATGGTTGCAGCATAGTACAGAACGCTCGGTTGTCCCGTAACCTTAGAAAAAACAACACATGTATAAGACAGCAGGCCAACCCTGCCCTAATTGCCCTAATTGTAAAACCTGTCTTAAATTCGAAGCCCTAAACCCTTAGTGCAGCCATATTTCAAGCCCTAAACCCTAAACCTAACCTAACCCTAATATAAACCCTACAACTTACTTGCTGAAAGAATACCAAGCCGGTGCCAATGATGAGAGTCTTCAGGCTCACTCCTTGGAAGAGCTCCCAAAGACTCTGGCTTTGGTTTCCGACGTTGGTTTCAAGAGATTTGAAGGTCTCTTCAACTTGAAGTTCAACGAGTTCGGGAGTTGAGGCACCACCTCCAAGTCGTTTGAAAGCATCAGCCGCTTGCCTGGTTACCACCATGGTATCACCTTTTCCTTGCACAGCTTGAAGAAGTAACCATCTTGGGGACGCTGGTAACCACCACATTCCAATTCCCATTACGATGGCTATCGGAAAAGCGAAGGCGTACATCCACCTCCAGCCTCCCAAAGTCGATATTTCTAAGCTTCCCGTGAGATAACCAAGCTGAAAACATCAATTTAAATGTCTATACTATTGAAATCTGTTAATTACCAAAATGCCTCCAACGATGAATGCTTCCTTCAACGAAACGAGTGTTCCTCGTATCCGAGGCTGAGAAGTTTCTGAAATATACATTGGAGCAGCGTGCATAGCCTGTAGAGTGTATATATACGGAAATACGACCAATACATTTGCAAATACTAGAAAGATTACCAGACCAATGCCGAGTCCATAGATCAATCGTCCCGTTAGCAAAACTGGGAAGCTCGGAGCTAGACCCGTAAGCAGTGATCCACTCGCGTAGATTAATGCAGCGAGGATCAGCTCCCGACGCCTTCCTGCAAAAAAAACATGGAAAAAATGACAACTAAAACGACAATATACCGAGAGCGTCCGCTACGTTAAATGCCAATATCGATCCCAACAAAGCTCCATACAGAGATCCGCTAACCTGAACACAAACATCACCTCGAAAACATCGAAAAATCATCACAATGCTTACCACAAGCCCGTTTTCGAGGGGTGTCAAGTTGTACCAGGCAGTACCACTAAATTCTGGAGACTACATTCGAAAAAACATGGTATTCCTTATAGAGCATACAAATACATTGATATACTCACAGTTAATGAGATGGAAGCTCCGGAGGTGGCCCCAATGTCGTAACCAAATAGAACACCACCCAAAGCCGGGAACAAGAACCTAATAACAATATCATCAAAATGCATGAGATCAATGAGAATATTATTATTATTATTATTACGCACGGCAACGCCACGGCCTTCCAGTCGATGCTCTTGATACCCCCTGATGGGGGCGCATCTATAAGGGGCTGGAGAGACTCCAAATCTGATGGATCGCCCATTGCCTAAAACACCACTTTTTGTGTAGAATTGAGAGCCCTAGCAGCTGAAAAGAAGAAAGCGAACCTGGAGTTTCCAGCTCCGTCTGGGTGGAGACACGGGTGTGAAACGCCTCGCGGAAGAGCAAAGCGGCTTGACTAGTAGAAGTCGTGGTGGAGGTGACAAGGCACTGGCCATTGTTTTTCGCAAACACTTTTTAGTTGTTTGTTTGAGTTATATTAAATGCGGATCCTACATGGATCTTTTATAAAGTTTCTCAATATGACGAGCTGCACATTTTTTATTTGTGTCCCCGTGCAAGGCTCCTTCTTCATGGTACACCAGTGTCAGATCAATTGACCGATTCCATAAGCTTTGGGGCAGTGAACATATTTTAGTGCTGCCCTTAAGAACTCGTCTCTTGGGCTTGAAGAATAAAAGCTAGAAAAAACTTGTTTGCCATAGACAGATGATTTTTAACATCATGGTTTTACCTTCTACTGGTCCGTCAGTGTGATACTATCGGATTATCAACCGTACACCTTGTAACACGAGACGATCATCCATAATGGAAGAGTGGTGGAAGTACCGACAAGAGACATTGGAGTTACTGCAACTTCTTGCAGAACAAGAAGCCAGGATGACTTAGGTGCTTTGCCTTGTAATTCTTTGTCGCCTTATGCCCTGAGGGTCTTAGAAGGCGTGAATTAAATTACAAATTACAATGCACCTGTACAATGATGAAGCTACGGTGACACCAGTACTTATCAATTATTATTACTTGACATTAACTGTTCATAAACCTGTACATTACAATGATAATTAAGAACCAATCTATTTATAAATACAAACTTACATTCCCTCAGTGATCCCAAAAAGGTTAATATGTTTCAGGAATGGGTGCATCCGGAAACTAGCAAGAAAAACAAGGTGAAGTGAACCAATGCCTGTAGTGATGTATCGATCAGGGTAAGTAAGATCGCCAACCATAACGTTGCACCGATGTCTTAAGTGATAGCTATGCGTTGAGGAAGCCTCTTTGACCTTGGCATCCCGAACTTAAACTTGTCGCTTAAGAAATCGTTCGGCAAGAATAATAAGTCGTAGCACCTGCATAAAACAGCAATTAAATCAAGCGCCCTTTGAGACGAACATGGTGGATAATGCCGGATGTATGATTAATCAAGCACTTGATGCTGTAGACTCCAAAGCGATGTTAGTAGATAACAATAGTATGAAGAGAAGAGTTGCATATTGTCATAAATAACTAAATGCACATTTCAAGATGGTTCAAAGAAGGTTCCAGATTCATCCACTTGAGGAAATATGTTATTATTATGTTAATAACATAATAAAATTTATTGATATAATTAATTTGATTAAGTTTGTTCCTCATCAGAAATGAAAGCATTGTTTTTACTCAAGCAAGATGGTGCAGGCAAATGCTGGAGCCGGTAATGCCTGGAAGAGGTAAATGCCGTGAATACATTCTAGCTCCACAGTTTCACGACAACCAGAGAAACATTATCCTGTGTGTTCATCTTCTTTGCTGCTTCCACAACTCTGGCTGCACCAAGACCTTCACCGTGTTGCGACAGCAACTGAACAACCTGTTCGAGTGAGAGTTTCTCGAACACACCATCAGAGGCAATAACCAAGTGCGGTTCAAGCACGTCCTTGTCTAACGAGGGTTTTGGCCAGACCATAAACTCTGGGTCTGGAATCATTCCAAACTTCCTCAAATCTGAGTTCCCCAACGCCCTTGTCACACCAAAATTTCCACAAACGTCTCGACAAACCCAGAAGTTCCTCTGTGCATCGACCACTCCACCACAAGCTTCAATCCTGGCCCCCTCTTGATGTACAGAAGGAACTTGATCCCAGCTTAGCTTAACCATGTCCCTGTTCCTCTTCGAATACAGAAAGGCTTTAGAATCCCCAACATTTGCCACTAGTACAAATCTCTGTGTCACAGCTGCAATGCATGCCGTCGTTCCCGATACTACTCTATACTTCTGCAGCTCCTCGTCCAGGTCACGTATAGCTCCTCGTAGAGCACTCTCCAGCTGCCGCA
This sequence comes from Selaginella kraussiana, assembly GCA_001021135.1. NCBI lineage: Eukaryota > Viridiplantae > Streptophyta > Lycopodiopsida > Selaginellales > Selaginellaceae > Selaginella > Selaginella kraussiana. The sequence goes on from LDJE01046417.1 coordinate 11,431, forward strand.
GAGCTACACCATCGTCACGCCAATCGATCGCCATATTGCACCTCAGACTATTGTAGCATGTCATCATGGCAAAATCACAGGCCTGTGATCCCCTGTGCCCGTCAAAGACTGCGTAGATGCTAACGTCAAAACCTGGAACCGCCAATATCCTATCCTCCTGGTACGGACGAGCACTCCGGGTGCTGGCTATCTCATAGTCCATTAGCGAACCCTAATCCGGTTTAAATAAAACCCTAAAGGTTTATGTTTACTACAAATGGTGACGTGAGCTGCTGTGTGTCCCAATCTTCTGCGCGTCGACGAGCCCGCCTCGGCGCCGTTCACGTAGTTTACCAGGTTACGCACGCCGCAACGCTGCATGTTAACCCCAGGCTCGGGACCGTCGATACCTTCCTCTTTGTGCTCTAAGAGGTCCTCACTGCTCTTCAACGAGGACCTCAAGCACGGACCGTCGTCGGAGCGGAACTACGGTATCGTACCGACGGGTCGCGATTGCCCTGGCCTTTCGAAGCCTCAGCTGCCAATTGACCAAGAACTCGTCGTTCCCTTTGGGCGGCACGGCGAAGGACTCACGAGGGGGCTTCCGCGACTGGTGAGAGTTGGTGTGTCGGATGCGGATCCTGCTGTTTAGGGCTCTCGAGTAAGCGTGTGGTGTGGCAGATTGCATGGCCATCCAGTGCTTCTTTCCCAATGACCCATGCTTCCTATGCGTTCAACCAGAAGTTTGGGCACAACCTTTGGAACTGCAACTTTGGCACGGCAACCACTCCGGCTGTTGATATAGAATCCAGACGGTGCTGGACCTTGAATTAATCAAAATATATATACAGAGAGTGCAACG
>LDJE01046560.1:0-16277 GCA_001021135.1 Selaginella kraussiana
TGTTGTTGTTGTTGCTGAGGAGGCACTGGTATTGGAGGTGGTATTGGCAAGTAAGGCAATTGCATGCCTGAACGTTGCCATCCCTGAGGATTTGGTGGTCCTATTCTCGAGCCGAGCGCGGCCTCCAAGCTGAATGGCATCCTCTTTGCATTGTTGCCGCTGCTTACCTCGCCCACGCCGTAAGGCCGGTTGGACCACCGGGCCGGACCCGAGTCTTGGCTGTTCCATTGCGCCTGAAGGTCTTGCAAGTTGCTGCTCGGTGGACCTCTTACTTCGACATGATCCACACTGTGCGAGTCCCGATACAGCGACTGGAGATGCAGCCGCTTCACCAGCGCTTGCCACTCCTCCGCCTGGCTCATACGACTGCCGCTCGTATTCGTATACGGCGGTAGCACCGGCGGCGGCGGAGGAACCGTCGCTGCAGGAACGTAAAAGGCAGGCCTGTTTTGCGGAAACGTAGACTCCAGCTGCTTCCATGGCTCCTGGACGCGGCCCCCGCCAGGTCGGGGCGGGGCAAAACCACGGCCACCACCAAATATTTCTTGCCTGTCTCCGTGATAACCAGGAACGTCGAAGCCGTAGCCTTGCGGCACGAGTTCCGGAAGCAACCGGTGTTCCGCTACGTCGACCGAGGTCGAGGTCGTGAACGCCACAGGCATGTTGGTATAGGAGAGCATTAGCTCGGGTCCAGCACCATACTGTTGTTGTTGGTGCCGGCTGCTCCTGAGATAACCAGCGTCCTCGTCATGCTCCTGCCTCAACCGGGTAACACCCTGATGGTATAACGTCGACGACGAGTCGGCAGTGTCCCATTGTGGTGCGGCCGTCGCTGCCGTAAGCTTGTTACCGTGGTACTCGGACTTGGCAGGAAATAAACGTAGCATGGACGAGGATGCATCGACCTCCTCGTCGTCGTCGTCGTCGCCGTCGTCACCATCGTCATTCTTGGTAGCTTCAAAAGCGGCCGCGGCCGAGGCCGAGGCCAAGGACGGCCTCGCTGTAGCAGTCCGATGAGGACCGAGTCCCAGTTGGAGCCAATCCTCGCCCCCGTTGTTGTTGTTGTTCTTCGCCGTGTTGATCGTCACCGGAGCCGGACTATCACCTTTTGATTCTTCGCCTTTGCTCATCAGCAACGTTGTCATCCGAATTCGTCCATCGTGTTCATCACGACGTTCTTCGCGTTCGGGAAGATCACAACCAGCTACAGCCCGATGATCCTCCTCCAAAGCCGCCGTCTTGTGCAATTCCGAGGTGGAGCCGCCGGATTCACCCGCAGCAGCAGCGCCGCCGCCGCCGCCGCCGCCGCCGCCGATGGTAGCACCGCCGCTTGGAGGGTCCAGCGAGAGCGTGCAGGCGTCGTCGAAGCAGCTGCTCTTGGAGCTCTCGGCCATGTACTCTGTTGTGATATCCGAAGGCGAAGCACACGACGAGGAATTGTTGAAGGGATGAACTTGTGGTCGATGATGATCGCTACTAATGGTCGTCGATGATGATTGGTTCACTATGAACGTCGACGGTGGTGGTACAACGTCGGTCACTACCTTCTGGCTACCATGTAACGTCCACCCCAATGCTTCACCGTCGTCCACTACCTTCCTACCATGCAACGACGATGGTACTACGCCCAGCGTCCCCTCCGACGATGGTACCGATGGAAAATGCTTCGCTACTACGCTGCGGCCAACATGATCATCCGACGACGCTACCTTTTGGCTGCTACCATGAGACGTCGTCGTCCTCGTCCTCTCACACGATGGTTGTGGGCGTGACGCTACTGCGAAATTCTCTATGTGGCTACTACCATGGAACCTCTTGGACGATGGTAGAACGTCGTCGTCGTGGTTGTCGTTGTAGACATTACCGTGGTAGCTTCTTCTTCTTCTTGGTCTGGAAGTGCCGCCACCACCACCTACGTGATCCTCTACGGGGTTCATCTGCTCATACCTACGTTCTTCCTGATCATCGATCGGGCGATTGTTCTTGTTCTTGGCCTCCTCCTCGCAGTGTTGTTCACGATTTCTCGGAAATTCCTTGGATGGAATGCAAGCAACGCGATTCAGCCTGCGGCAAAGAGAGGATTTCGACCATCAGTGACATCCCGGGTGCAAAGTTCTTACATCGTCTACGAAAATGCTGCTGCTGCTGCTTCTTTTTCGTAGAGACGCGATCGAAATTCCGCCCGATGGAAGTGTAGCGACGCAATTTCGCATTGCAGCTTGGAAGAACGCATTCGCGCAAGAAGAAAAAGGCAGAAAAACGATGCAGAAAGAAGATCGGAATAATACGGAGCTACGGAAATGTCGAAGATTACGCAATGGCGGGGCGATCTCTCTCCCGGGACGACCAACATCCGCCCCCGCGCTCGCATTTTTCCATGGTCGTCCAAAGAACAAATGAAAAACTCGGAAGAAAAATAAGAACCCTAAATCCCAACACGATATTCTGAGATCGAACGGCTCAGAGCCTGTAATTGACACAAACCGTCCGATCGACGGAAGGTGAACATTCCACCTGGGTCCCGCCGCCGACAGCTACGAACCATAACCGCGGTTAACTGTTCGGTTGCGGGTCCAGTTACCGAGGGGTAAACCTCGATGGTACGGTTAAAGGCTTCATTAACACAACTGGCAAATGCATCATGGTGGTTACATGCCACATGGCAGGCTATGTCATGATGCCCCTCCATGTGTGCGCGTGCATTCCCATACAAACATACGTACGTACGCTTCGGGGCGTATTCTAACGTGTATACACAGCATCTGGAAGCAGAATATACGCCATATAACGTCTCCCATGCACGCGTGCCAGCATCATTTCGACAAATATACCGCCCTGCCCAAATGTCCCCATGCATGTCATGATCATCCCATGCATAACCATGGAAAGATGAGGATATTCGAATCCACTGCATTGTGTGTGAGAACGAGTGGATATTCCTGCGGACGTTTTTCCGCTCTGTCATGCTGACGTCGTCCCTGCGATTACAAGCTCGTCTAAATAGGCTTTTGCAACGTTGATCGTTCGACGTATGGATGATGCAACCATGGCATCTTTAAGCACGGGGTTTATCACTAATCATTCCAAAGACCGCATTTTGTGTACGTAGGCACGCAACTGGACTGAAATGCTACGTCCATTTGTGTGTTTCTCCCTTTGTCTATACCCCCAGTCCAGTACCACACTAGCACAAAAGGCACTTTGTCGCCCCAAAATTTGGATATTTTTGAGTAGTCTTCCAATGCATGTAATCATGGCTTTCTCACATTGGACTGCTCTCGTAAAAACCTAAAATATGCGAGAAAGAAAACACGCATCAGTGTTGTGCCATGATGAAGTGCACAAAGTGGGGGCAGCCGCCGTACGGACTTTGGCGCGAAAGTACGACAAGGCGGTCCCCAGCCGCAGGATGGGATGCACTGCAGCCGTCCGATCTCGGATATTCGTCCAGTTTGAATTTGAATTTTTGAATCTTCGTGGGTACGAGAGTGTACGCATTCTCGCAGGCATGCGTATAGAAGGCACGCATGATGTGATTCAAGGCCCCAAATCCAGCAACAATGCGTTGTCGTAGCTGCTGTTCAAGGTTGGAAACTGCACACCCCATGCAATAGCGTTTTCCCTCATCTCAACAGACACTTCACGTCTGCGTCAAGTTGCATTGCCCGCCCCTCGTTGGTTTTGTGTTGCCCAGTGGGGCCTGGAGAGCACACACCAGAATTCCTTAAGCCTTTAGCCCAAAAAAATGCCTATTTTTCTTTCGTACCCCCCATGCTCACGCGCGCTTTTGCGTTCATACTATCTGGAAGTCAAAATCCCACCCAATGCAACTAGCGAGCAGCAGTAGCAGCAGTCAATGCTTTGTTAAATCCAGCGGGAGGAGCAAAGTGAGAATGAAGCAACAACAAGAAAAGAGCGACCTTTGGTGGAGAATCGTCTTCCTTCTCGACAAAAAGTGGACCTTGGGACGAAGAAGCGAAGGCACAAGCTCATGCACGCCCCTTGCAAGCTAGGAGAATCTTATGTTCTGCATGCCGTAGTTCTACTCGCCAACAAGGCGCATCTCTACGTGCCCAAAGGTGGAAACTTTGGGGCGGCGCGGCGCTGGTTTCTCCATACACTGTCAACCATCTTCTTTATGCTCTTGTCCATCGCTTTCTGCATCACTTGGATGAGACTGCGAAACTCCCTTCCCCTGAGACAACTAGACCCTTCTATCTCATCATCTATCTATTGTCACACAAAATATATCCATCCATCATTGATTCCTGGACACCATTCAGCTTCTGGTCCCTGCCATTTTCAAGCTTTCGTGCACCTGAAGAACTCTTTGACATCAATATGTTTTAATTACCAGGGAAAATGGCTATACATAAATTTCCAGAGCTACAACATTTTAAACGCGGCTTAGCCGCGAATAAACGCGATCAAGGCTGCAACGCCGTAAGCCACGCACCAAATGCACCCGTAGAGCGCCACGATCAAGCCTCTCCTCATTTCTTCGAATTTTAGGGCTCCCTTCGTTCTAGGGCTTCCTTTCTACAATTAAGGACCTAATGTTTTGTTAAACCTTTTTACGTACCTATATAAGTCCCGGCTGACCCTTAGGATTTTCAATGGAGTGTATTGCTCAGTCCTTTAGAGGGCTCACGCACAAGTGCACGGAGGCAACGAAGACATGGAAGGAGTGTTTGAACGCAGAGAGGACCCTCAAAAAGCTCCAAGAAAGGATAGAAGTGAAGAAGGTTGAGCTTCGGGATGCTGAAACGCTTAGGGGCGAGTGGAAGGTCCTTCTCGAGGAACAAAGGGAAGCGTACAGTGACATAGTCGAAGCCAAAGAAGATGCCAAGCGTGAACTCGCTGGAGTCAGGGCGGAACTTAAGCACGTCAAGCGTTGTCGGGATGAGCAGGAAGAAGAGCTCAAATATTTGACGTCCGAATCGAACAAGGCTTCCTTTCTGCTCGAAGCTACGAAGACAGACCTTTCTGCAACTGAGAAAAAGATTGAGGGTGCATCTCGTCTTCTCGAGAACTTGATGCGGACCAAGATGCAATACCTTGAAACTGTTAAGCAGACGCAGAAGATGGGAATATCTGAACTAGCAGTGCTTGAAAATCGTAAGAACAAGATGCTGCTCGATTTGGAGAAACTTGTGGAGAAGCAGAGCGAGACTGAGAAAGCTATGGACGCGATTAACAACAAGACTGTGAAAGCTATGGACGGAATTGACAACATCACTACTGACGAGATTAACAAGGAAGCAGACCAGATTGAAAAGGTCATTGATGAAGAAGGCGAGATTGAAAACGAAGAAGACGAACTGGAACTTTCTGATTTTGAATGTATCTGAATAAGTTCAATGCAAAATCTATTTTTTATACAGATAGAGTTTAACAAGGGTAGGTTAAACCCTATATGCGTTTTATTTACAAAGTTAAAACTTAAGCGCAAATGTGCAATATGCAGAGTACACTCATAACAAGGTCGATTAAGCTACTGAGAATAACCTGAAAAATGTCATAGTTTTGATGGCACTCAAGTGTGTCTTCAAAATATTAAGGTTTTCTTCACGGTATTTGAATTTGATGAATTGAATTCAATATGAAAATTGAAAACTTAGCGAGTTTCGGTGGGTGAAAGCCCGTGCTTAGCACGAGCGGGTGTACCCATACTTTGCAAGGAAGATATTGCGCAAGTATCTGAGAAAAAGTGCACCTTTAGTTCAATTTGGTTTACTTAACACCATATTTCAAATAAAGGTCTTGTTCAATCCTATTGTTATTAAAAACAAGCCAATGTGTCTGTTCAACGCCTGTGTAGGTAGCTAGCTACATTGAGGATGAGCATTACCCTTAAGAAGTAGTATTCGCCTCTTTAATTCGTTAAAAGGAATTTTAAGATTTGAATCCTTAACTCGTTAAAAGGTAGCATGTTCAAAATATAAACCAAGAACAATCTTAGGTCAGTGAGATGGATTATTTTGCTTCCTTAGCTATTCCGTTCAGTAAGCAGGAGCAAGAACAATCAGCTATGTTTACCTCAGAGCTGATTGATGCACTGAGAAAGGGACAAGGGAGGAGATTGCCCAAAGGATGGATGAATTGAAGTCCACGAGAGATGAAAATCTCCGAAGGAAAAACGAGATGAAGGCGTTGATGGAGGAATTGAAGGTGATGAGAGAGAAGGAAAAGCTTGGAGTCTTGGAAAACAAGAACTTGGAAATGAACAAAGCACTAGCAGACGTTGAGAGGTTGATAGCGGTGAAGAGTGTTGAGCTCAAGCATGTTGAACAACGGAAGAGTGAGTGGGAAAAGGTCTTACAAGAACAAAAGAACCATAGGGAAGAAATCCTGGAAGACCTAAGCGATGAGATTTTAGAAGTTACTGACAAGCTTAAAGAGCTGAAATCTGAATCGAAGGAGTTGAAGGCAGATTTGAAATCTGAATTGGAGGAGTTGAAGGCAGATTTGAAGGAACTTGAGAAAAGCAAGCAGGAATATCAGGATGAGGTAGCTGACACAAAGGAGGAGTTGGTAAGAATAACACTGAAGCTTAAGAAAAAGGGGAAAAAGCTTAAGATGGTGAGGCAAGAGTTATCGGAAACTCAAAGCAAACTCTCGGATGTTAAGGACAGCTTGGTCGAAACGGAAAACGAGCTCAAGGTGGAAGTCTCCAAGCTGGATGGATTGAAAGCTACAAAGGAGGCGCTGAGCATGGAGGTAGAGGAATTGGAGACAAGTCGAGTGAGAATTAGGGATATGATGCTTAAAGACTTCGAGGAGGTGGCAAAAATAAGAAAGCACCAAAGTGAGCTTATACTGGACACTTTAATTAAGTTCCACGATGATGAGCAAGATTTGCAACCATAAAATATTGAATAAAAAATGTTCACAAAGTCAAAAGGTTATAGAAATAGTATTTAATGTATTGTCCATACTAAATAAAACACAACAAATAATAATATCCCCTAGCTCCATTCATTATGCATCGTTACAAATGGTAGGTTATGCAGCTCAAAATACTATCGTTTGTTCGCAAATGAATACATATGGCCTCCAATAAAAAAAATACTATTGCGAAGAAAGTGCGAAGAAAATACCAAGTCGTTATTAGCCCTAGAGCAAGTACAAGCTTTAAATTGCATTGTTATTAGTGCGAGACCTCTGCATCAGATTCACTTGGAACCTCAACAAGTACAACGTCTGAAGAACTCCCGCTTACTTGCTTGTGGTCGGCCTCCCCATCCTCGTCGCTACCTATACCCTAATCCACAACAAAAACCTCGGTAATGGAACCCTAATCAACATACCACGCTGTTCATGAGCCTGTCCAGTTCGGTATCGGATTCATCATCCCCTACAATAAACCTAAGTTATTCCTCGCAAGTGAGCATAAAAAACTCACCTTGAACATCATCTTCTCCAAGGAGATATGCGTCCAAGTCGTGCTCAATGGAGGTTTTGCTTCCCGTATCCGTAGAGCTAGCGGTATTTTCTACGCTACGGATATCATGCTCGCTGTTCGTAGATGAAATATTCGCACGGGCTTCATATCTGAAAAACCTGAAGATTGATCCTCAAGAATAATAGCGAAAACTTACGGTGCTATGTAGTTCTCCACCAGCTTGAAGTATATCTTCCAGAAGAGGCTTTCCTGCATTCTCCGTGGGCATAGTACGTAGCGAAAATCCGAAATTTCCTACAATTAATTTATCAAAATACGAAAAAGAATATGAAGAATGTACATACCGGGACTACTTGGAGCAGCAGCAACGCATGTTTCTCTTGCCATTCGCTCAGATCCTGGCGTCCTTCCTTCACTATTCATGAAGTGTTAAATGCAAACCCGATTTAATATAATTATTATAAACTTACAGTCTTTAGAAGGGTACTCGCGAAACGTCGTTATCTTCAAAGATTTCACGAACTCTCGCAGCTCGGGGGTGACACCATGGGCTTCCAGCTCCGTTTCCGAAGGTGGTGGCGATGGTGAAGGCGATATCTCTCCCGCGGCCAACGCCTTGAGCTGATCGGCCCTCTTCGTCGCCTCCACGGCGAGTTCCTTCGATTTTTTCGCGGTTTCCAGAGCGAATTCTTGCGAGACTTTGGCTGCTTCCTTTGCGAACTCCTGGGACATCTTTGCAGTCTCTTGGGCCAACGCCCGAGCCCTCTGGAAGAGTGAATCCATCACCTGCGAATGCAAATTACGGGGATGACAAATGCGGTCGTCATGCATTGCTTACCTCAGAATTTGGTAGATCCCTCAATGGATCAGCGATTGGAGCGCTTCAGCCTTCGCGATCGTGGTGAAGCCAGATTTGCAAGAATATACTAGAAAACTCAAGAACCCTAATCCCCAAGTGTTAATTAATTTCGCGCCGTGTTCTCATTTAAAGATCGAACATTTCAGAACTTTAGTGCTATGTATGCGTAAATAATGGATCAATCAATACAAGTTATGCGTATAAAGGTGAATTGTTTTTGAACGGGCTCTGCATGTTGCGTTTCCACTTGAAGATGAATACATACGGTGTGGTGTGCGGTTGTTAATCCTTGTGAAGGTGCTGCCCACCTCAAACATTGTTTACACCTGGTATTGCAAAGAGATTTAATTCAAGCTTACATATCGATTATATTGATGTGATATTAGGGACTTGCGCTCTCATGCTTACAACACTTATTATAAACACTGTAAGTGCAAATGAACTCAAAAATTGAATTCAAGCATCAAGTTTGTTAAACTATAAATTTATACTGCAGTCTTCTATCAACCTGCCCGTGCTCGACATAAAATGTTATCTATCTACTGAATTAAAATTTGTAAACACTGTACAAATTAAACAATAAAAGGGACAAGGTTCAAGGATCGAGAGCCCTGCAAAAAGTCCACTCTGGACTCCCCATGATTTGGGATGCTTGCATGAATATCTTGCAACCATGCAGTCTTTCTAGTCCTGACATAGTTGTTTCTTTGCTTGCTTGCCACAACAAGCTTGCTATTCCCTCGTACACACTACAAACTCTGGGGCCAAAATTAAGTTCCGAGGACCCAAATCAGTTCTCACTGATGGAGACAAAGCAGCTCATATGTGCTACAGTCTCCAAAATGCGGCTTAGTGCAAGCTCATAGTTATGATGCTCGCAATGCATGCAGCAACACTGGGGAGCTTCCTCCAATGGATCAAATGCGACGGTGCACCCATTTTGAACATGCTGAGCTGGTAAACAACAACATCCCGCTCGCTTTGGCTTTTGCAAGAAAAACTTCATTTTTACAGACCAGTATACAATATGATGAGATAAGATACCATCGAGAGCCATTGGCGAAAGTAAAGACTCTGAGGTACGGACTTTCTTCGAGTCAAAGATCCACCGAATCTTTAGAAAGCTAGATAAACAACTCAATCCATACCTTTTGAAGAAAGGAATAATAGCGTACCAATCAAGTACACGTAACACTTTAAATTAAAAGACTATATAGTAAATGCCATATTCAATATACACTGAATTGCAGGCGCAGCAACGCTGGTGCATAGGTGCATAAATGTTGTTAACAGCTGTTCCAGTTCTCATTGGACATGCAAAACCTTCGTAGTAAGCCTTAATATCCAACTTTATTGCAGAAACGGGCTCATCTAAATGTGGAATCTCTTGGACGTAAGTGCACCTTGGCAGAATGGATACGTCCGTGGAAAGGTCTCTTGTTGACACTTCAAACCCCAAGTACTATAAAGTTGGCTATGACGTGGTGGGATTTTAACAAAGTTGCTCTCAACATTCTTTACAATTTATTTTAAATTTACTTGAAAATAAATTTCAATTTTATAGTCATCTTCGGCATATATCCAATTCAATAAAACCAGAATCAGTACTCATTTTGAAACGTTAACCCTGGATTCGTTATGTTTCTTAATTACACTGCCGCTAATAAAACAATAAAAACACTGGCCAGAACAGAAAATATGCTGCAAGTTATGAGTGAGCCGTTGGACTTAGGTGTAGCTGCCGTTGGTGATGGTGATGATGGTTGTCCAGAAGTGGGTGCGCCCGCACCAGCAGCAGCACCCGGAGGAGGAGCAGAAACCGAAGCTGGCGGTGGCGGCGGTGCACGATGGTGCGCTCCTCCTGAAGAACCCAGGAAAGATCAGCAAAAATGAACCAAGATCGGCAACAGATCAAGAAATGTATATACCTCTATGTCTCACGGGAGGTGGAGCTGAGCTTTTTGGAGGTGGAGCTGAGCTCCTTGGAGGTGGAGCCATAGAATGTGGAGGTGGAGCTGATCCTGATGAACGTGGAGCTGAAGATTGTGGTGCTGAAGCTAAAGAAGACGTTCGTGGAGCAGGTGCCGGAGCTACAAAGAACGAATACGAGATGAGCTTTTCTAAAAAACCCCGTTTTTCATATACCTGATGACGCTACATTGGTTTTGAATATGGACTCCGCTGTTGGTGAAGAACAGAGAGTGCTATTGAGCCCGTTGATGCTGCATCTTGCGGGGAGCTGCAAAGCCAGCGTCCTGTTGACCCCTGAAACGGGAGCATTGTTCAAGAGCGAGCAAAGACAAAGCGGGTTGGCCTTCCCGATGGTAGAAACGCTGCTGCAGCAGGTGGGCGGTGGATTGGCGGCCACTCCTTGCACGAATGCAAGGCAAGGCACCATCGCGGGGATTTGCGAGCTGCAGCTGTTGCTGCGCTGCGCAAAGACCGCATTGCTCAAGAGCAGGATCAATAGAATGGAGATCATCGAAGAGAGCGCCATATCGTGGAAGGCTTTCGGATCGCGAAGTGCTCGAATTTGTAGCCCAGGAGCACCGCGATTCCCGCCTGGTTCTGGGGATATTCGTAGAATATGTTTAGGATAAATTAGCGTATTCTTAATCGTTAGGTCAGGATATTCTTCGATGTACGGAATCGGCGATTCAAAACTCGCGTACGGCCATTCTTTAGGTCTCCCCAAGGCAAAAAAATGGGGCTACCACTACCACCGTCGCTTGCGAAGGCGGCAGCAGCGGCTGTTGAGGCCGCGGAGGCAGCGAAGCGGAGCGGTGCGGCGGCGGTCGCCTCCGCCGCTGCGGCGGCGGTTCACCTCGACGATGGCGACACGGACATGGAGGAGATTACTTCGGACGAGGACGAGGAAGATGATGAGGTGGGTGGCGGCAGTGCGTTTATGGACGACGATGCAGGGAGCATGGACGAGGAGGAGGATGAGGAAGATCCCGATGACGAGGACAAGGTCGGGGAGGAATATTTCTTCGTGGGACTTCCCAGCCCCGCCCTAGATTCCGTTTCTGGAAGTGGAAATCCTGAAGCCCCGTCTCCCCCTTCTGGGGGCTCTGGCAATTCTCCCGATTCTATGGTCGAGTGGTGGGAATTCAGCCAGTCCATGTCGATTCAGAACCCAGGTGCTTCGAGCAGCGGTGGTGGCGCTTCGGGTCCTCCAGCGGCAGCTCCTGCTGGGGATGGGGGTGGCAGCGGGACGTCGCCAGCGGCTGCAGGCGCGGCCATTGTGGTTGCGGTTGGGAATTGAGCATCCTTGCGTCCTTACGTTGCGATTCTTTTATCTCTTTCCTTCAGATCTCCCCCCTTCCCCCTCTTGCAGAAGTGTTGAATTTTGCAACCAGTTCTTAGAAAAAATGTACTTGTTCAAGAACCCTAAATTACGATATTTAATTAATGTGATGGTTAGGGCTTTTTCCTGCTCTTGGCATAATAAACTCTCAAAGTAAGATTTTTACTCAACTCCAAATCAGCAGCATGGCTGGCATGGTTAAAGTACAAATATCTTTTGAAAGGTATTAAATGTACATAATGATTGTATGCTCGCATGATCACAAGTTGACCTATCCTGCAAACCGTATACCCCTTGGGAAGTCATCACAAGGTACAACAATATTCCGTGGATCCATCTTTGTACCACAGTTGCACTGGAAAATTGGCTCTCTCAACATGCAGGGTTCGCTTGTGAATGACCTGAAGCACCACGGATCCCATAAATTAAACCTACTACCCTTGATCATCCAAGGTTTCAATCCTCCCAGAGCGTATCCAACATACCCAAATGTAGACCCAATTGTAGTCATTAGCTTATCACACATAGACAATATGTATATTTCAGCCAAAGCCTTGATGTCATGCTCCAAAAGCCCGGTCTGTTGAGCTTGTTCATGACTTGGGAACTCCACCTGAACCACGCTACCATCTGCCGTTGCATTATCCAAGAATATATCCTTGAGCCTGTCATGGAAGTCCTGAAGGAGTGACACTACAAGGACTGTAATCTTCTTCCTCCTTAGAAGGATTGGATTATCCTGGGGGTTATTCCCAACCCTTGGAAACAGTCCCTCCTCAAATCCACAATGCGAGATCTGGTCGAAATATTTGTTAACCATCTTGGGCGAGGTTTCCTCCACGAGTCTAATCTGAAGACCCGTAACCTCGTCGGATCCAGACATATAAGCATCGTGGAACCTAGTAACCCTGCTCCATACATCATTGGAAGGATTCAGCAAATAAGTGGCTATGTGCTGAAACACTTTGGATTTGTCTTCAAACATTTTGTTCATCTCGTCCCTAAACCCTGGGAGGAGATACAGCTGCGGAAGGAAGTATAGGTCGGACCTCATCACCACCCAAGGGACAGTTCTGAGCCGCTCTTGTTCACTTTCGCAAAAAAAGTGCTTGTCCAGCACCGTCATATCATTTGCGATATGGATGTACACAGAATCGGGGAATGTACCATGGTAGCATAGGTTCGGACTGAACCTAAGTATTTTTCCAAGCCTCTTTGGAGCAGCAGCAAAATGTGCAAACTTGTCAGGAAGAAACCATGAAGAGGCTCCAGTAAAAGGCTCGCAAAAGAGGTGACGTAGATCTGTACCCTTCTGGACTAGCATTACCCGGTTCGTTGTAAGGGCATAGAGAAACGTTGATGCAAGGCTGAGCATTTGGTTACCTAAACCCTGATAGGGTATCCAAACTACGAACTTGCAACCTGGAGGCGGATACGAACCTTGCGTACACCTCTTATGGTGCTCCTCATATGTTTGAAGTTTGGATCTGAAGTAAGGGCTCAGGGTGGTCCTGTTTTGAAGGTGCATTCTGCTTAGGCACCGAGGTTGATGGTTGAAATCATGTTCCTCATTGAAGTTCTCTCTTTGCCGAACATTCCCACTCATTATGAAGATTGTCCCAATTATCAAAGCTATGAAAACCGTGACCCCCACACATAGACGCGCCATGGGGCGTCCTTGTGCAAATAAATCAACCATCATAATCCAAATATTAGGGTTTTACCGGGTGAAAAGCCCTAAATATATTCCCCGCATTTTGACCTAGGAGCTCCATCGAAATGCGGCAATCGCAGGCGCACGCGGGCGAGATGGTGGCGCTCGAATCGGAGACGCAGCAACTCCTCTCCGTGGAGGATGAGGAGGACACATTCGAATCGATCGACAAGCGTAAGCTGTTTACATCTCTCCTTCTCCTCCCATCGAAATGCCGGCCGATTTGCAGTCACCATGCAGGGGATCAACGCCGGCGACGTCAAGAAGCTGCAGGACGCCGGGATTTATACCTGCAATGGTCTCATCATGCAGACCAAGAAGGTAGGCACCCAAAAATTGCGATTTTTGGCCTCGGATCGACCGCCATTTCGATGTTCTGCAGAACCTGACGGCGATTCGGGGCCTTTCCGAGGCCAAGGTCGAGAAAATCCTGGAGGCGGCCGAGAAGCTGGTGGTAAGCCCGAAATTTCGAGTTTTTGTGTGCCATTTCCGATGCATTTTCCTCTCCTCAGCACGTCGGGTACATCACGGGCAACGAAGCCCTTCACAAGGTACGCCCAGCGTTCTTCGTGGTTTTCTCGTGGTTGAACCCTTTGCAGCGCAAATCCGTCATTCGCATCACCACGGGAAGCCAGACTCTCGACGAACTCCTCGGAGGTACGTTACCTGGTTACCTGACGTGGCTGCGTGGTTGTGGTTTGTGGTTGCGTGACGTGTCAACGTTGTGTGACACTGTCATCTGAACACGTTTGTCCGTCGTGTCATAGTCGATGATTACGTGGCTTACTGTCGTTACATGTCGCAGTCCCACGGTAACATCCCGTCGCCACGTGGCGAAATGGCATATCTTAATCACCTAACCACATAGTACATGGTTATTTAATGATTAATTAAGCGCGATTAGCAGGTGGTATTGAGACCATGGCGATCACGGAAGTTTTCGGGGAATTCAGGTACTACGTTCTTCCTGGAAGTGGCTTATGCAATTAATGTAACATTTTCAGGACTGGGAAGACGCAGCTCGCTCACACGCTGTGTATTGCAGCCCAGGTACGTATTTTCATACGACGCTGAGTATCCTAGCGCTCTTGCTCGCAGTTGCCTCTATCGATGCAGGGCGGCAATGGGAAAGTGGCCTACATCGATACGGAAGGCACATTGTAAGCTGGGTTTAACCTTCCGCAGTTATCATTGATTAACCATTGCTCTATAGTCGTCCCGATCGTATAATTCCTATCGCGGAAAGGTTCGGCCTCGATCCAACGACGGCTCTCGACAATGTAAGTTGATCTCATTGTTTTTGCATTGGTAGTTTATTGATAAGCTAATCTTTGTGGTAGATCGTCTTTGCTCGTGCGTACACTCACGAGCAACAGTACCAGCTCCTCCTCGGCTTGGCCGCCAAGATGACGGAGGAGCCCTTCAGGCTTCTGGTAAGAACTTTGGGAAAAGCTTTGATTTTCTCAAGGAAAGATGTGAGTGCAGATCGTCGACTCCATCACGGCGCTCTTCAGGGTCGACTTCACTGGACGTGGAGAGCTGGCGGAACGCCAGGTTTACCATGGTTTCCTTTCGATGGTACTTACCCTGGTTCTGCAGCAAAAGCTGGCCGCGATGCTCTCCAGGCTTACGAAGATCGCAGAGGAGTTCAACGTCGCCGTCTTCATGACTAACCAAGGTCAGTAAGTAGTTTGTTTCTTCGTTACAGAATTCATTAGTTTTTAGGGTTTACAGTTAGGGTTTATTTCTTTTTAGGTTTAGGGTATAGGGTTAGGGTTTATGTTTTTCTAGGGTTGGGATTCGTGTTCTAAATGTACGTAATAATGCTGAATACAGTGATTGCTGATCCGGGAGGAGGGACCTTTGTTGCGGACCCGAAGAAGCCCGCTGGAGGTCACGTCCTTGCTCACGCGTCCACGATCAGGCTCATGTTCAGGAAAGGCAAGGGCGAGCAGCGCATCTGCAAAGTCATCGACGCTCCCAACCTGGCCGAAGGCGAAGCAATATCCATCTCTTTCGTTACATTGCATTCCACTTTCATTTGCATTTGTTTCGATTCCTTAACGATGAGCTACGTCTTCCAGATTAGTGCAGGAGGCATCGCAGACGCAAAAGACTGATTGGTGTACCGGCCATGGAAGACGGCAATTTTTTTGCATTCAGCTTCTTAAACATCAGAATATCCGATCAGGAATCAATACGGATCGTTGATATCTGGACGCCCACATTCTTAATCTTAATATTTTTTTCCCTCTCGCGCGAAAAATCCGCGCCATTGTTTTGGATTTTCATCCAGAGGCCACAAGCAAGGATGAAATCCTAACCCTATACCCTAAGCCAGATAAAAATTTAATTGAATACAGATGTAATCTAAATAATCTACGTATTAAATTTATAAATTTACAGAATTTCAGATTTTATAAATTTATAGGCAAGTGTAATTCGCTTGTGCACATACAAAACTAAGTGTGCGGAGGCCGTACATGATATTTTCACTCAGATATTGTATTGTTTATGGGTTTTAGCAGCGGTAGCAGTTTAGACATGGGTCTCTATGCTCGCTGGCATTTATTTTACTTTCATCTTCGCCTCCATTTCCTTTCGCCGCGTTCCTTTCTTCTTTGTCACGATTTCAGGCAGAGGTTCTTTTTCTCAGTTGCTCTCACCACGTCAGGCGCTTTCTCGCCACTAGTCATTTCCTTCCATCCGCTTTTGCAGCATGGTTTTGCTTAAAGTCAATTATGAATTCCATGAGCGGGGTAAGTGGACGCTGGGTCTTTCGTTCTTTTTCTCAGAAACCTGGCCTCCAACCACCATCTTCCTCCCGTTTCTTCTTGTACGCTTCGCGTGTTATAAGTAAAATGGCTTTATTCAATAAAAGATGGTCCTTCCATTCGCTTATATATCCCTTGCAAATCAAGTATGACATCCAGATATGGAATGCATGTCCATATCTGGCCTTGTCCTCAAGGTACCTCCAGATATAACA
>LDJE01046561.1:0-10235 GCA_001021135.1 Selaginella kraussiana
AAGCAAGTATATACTAGAGAATGGAATCTTTTTGTTCTAACCAATGTTGATTTAATATTAACCGAAACCGATTTGAATTTATAGAAAAGTTCCAAAAAGAGTTGGAGGTAGTCCAGGACGACTTTTTCGGAAGTAGGCATGGTTCTGTACATGAAAGGATGTGCAACCCGACTTTTCAGCTGCTGAGTAGGCCGACATGCAGCCGCATGGCTCCATGTGGAGCAGCGACCTTGCAAGTTTGCCAGGAGAACGCCTCGGAGGTCTGGCAGAGTGTTATCTTTCGTCTTTGATGAAGCGAGAGGAGAAGGCGTGAATGATGACATCTGTCTCCGTCTACATAATTAAGTGGGTATAAGTCTGCTTCTACATGTCTCTAAACTTGTACTTTGAAGCAGTTGACGCAATGCTAAAGCAGTTGATGAATCCCAGAAACTTGTAGGGGTGCTTTGGGCTGCAATCAGGATGCCAAGTCCGACAAACCAACCGCCTCTATCGTTTGCTCAACAGACGACCCTTTTCATGTCCAGTACCAAAGTAGCAGTGAACAACCTGTGCCATTAGTTAGTGCGGCTATCTATCCTGAAGGTGGTTCTGGCACAGTCTGCAATAGCCATACGTTTCACCCCTAGCATGCGAGGATCCGTATGATCCTTGTGGAGCACCAAAGGCAGATCAAAAGGTTTTCCGTGTTGAGAACCATACAAAAAACGTTGTAAAACACTGGCCATTCACGTTAGGGGTGTCTACTTATTTACCGTGGTCGGTAATAAGGCTGAGCGGACGGTTTGGTGGATGGTTTTGTAGTCGTTTACAATTTCGGATATTATTTGAATATGTGCGACTCGCGTGGATCAGCTGGAGCATGTGACTCCGACATCTAGGTTGCTGCCAATCCAGCCTAAAATGAAACTATTTCAAAGTTACCTTATGTACATGGTATATAATTCATGCTGACTTCAAATGAAACTATACTCGGTATATAATTCATGCTTGCACTTTTTGCAAGCCTAGTTCCTGATGTTTCGTTTTCGTACACTAGCAAACACCTACCATTCCAAAACGTTACCTCTTCAATGGTTTCATTGTCTCACTTTGATGTGTCCCATTCAGATAAGTTCAAAAATTTGGATAGTGTGTTCAAAACGTAGCTGATGTCAGCGAGAAACTTGACAACCTGGTCCACAACTGTAGGGTCATACTTGCAACACCACTGAGTCACCCCATAATGAACTTGTAGGAAATCGTACCTTACGCCGCCCCCAAAATTCCTATACTCTGTGTGTACAACTAACGTAGTGCTCACGTTTTTGGAAAAAACATGGGTGTAACGAATCAGACCTTATGCTAAACAGCGTAACGCGCCCAATGCGCCGTCAACACTCGATTATAAAGACTAGAGGCTCAGCTAATAAATTACTCAACTTTAAGATGAACGCGGGGATGAACGCTTTGCTAAGGGCAATCATATAGAAATGCTTGTTGATTGAGATCATGTGGGTATTCCGTGGCTGCAAGTAGTAAACAATCTGTAGGAGAAGCCTGCAGTGGGACCAAAGACGTCGAATTTAGTACCGTGTCGTTTGTTTGCTCTCCCTACCTCACAGTATTTCCAACTTCCGAGGAAGCGTTTAAACACGATAAGTTCCAACGGCTACTAGAAGCATCCATAAGGAGAGGAAGTAAAAAACCAGTTGATTGCCTGTAAAACACGGATCAGATGTTGGGATGGTGATTGAATGCTCACCGGGAAGAATGGCTGCATCAGAACGCTGCTGCGACCACGCAAAACTGAGAAAATGTAAATATATATACGTTAAACAAGCTTGCTAACGTTAGCAAAACCGAAAACTTACACTGAACCTCCAAGAGCAGGTCCAATGGCCTTGAACAGCGACATGATGCTCATCGCAATCCCGTTCGCAGTACCTCGCTCTTCTGGACACTGAAAGCATGTTCAACAGCTGAAAGGGAAGGAACTTAAAACTTACAACCGAGGTGTTTATTAGCATGGCTATTCCAGCTCTGGTTCCTTCCTGAGTGATCGCACAGAATTGAGACAATAATATTGAGAGAGAGGAGAGGGAGGGAGGGAGAGTAATAAGACTTACCATCAGGATATACTTAACTATTGACACAAAAACCACCGCCAGCCAAAGCCATGCACTAGGTATATATGGAATCAATGGAAAGAGCAACAGTAACGGTACAGTTAGACCCTGTATGAGCTTGAATCAACGTGGTTGATTACAAACATGGAACTTACGAAACCTAAACCCTAAACTTACGGCTGCAACTCGAGTAATGACCAAAGCTCTTACACGTTTGGTCATCCAAGGAAATACAACAAGCTGGAACAAGAGCATTATGCAGCCTGTGAGAACATAACGTCAAGCTTAAACGAAGTTAAAACGCAATATATAAACCTGCAACCGCAAATACAAGTCCGATATCTGTGCTCGTGAACGCCAGCCCACCTTTGGCTTTCGGTCTGACGGCCCACAGGCTAAATATCTGCATTGCATCTTTACCAAAAGGGACTGCAGAAAGTATTCGTTCACTTACCACATTGTACGCAATCTCATGAACACTCGCGAAGGCAAGAAGCGTCACAGATGCGATGAGGGCCTTGTTGAAAAAAACTGCTCCATTTCCAAGCTTTTCCGACTGTTTCTCCACGTCAAAACTAGACCTAGCACGTCGAGTATGCAAGGTTTCCTGAAAAAAATACGTATCGAAAAAAGATACGTATCGGTGATATGGTTGGAAAATGACTTACCGGAAGTGAACAGCAAGCGACTATTAATGCTGCTAGAGCAAACGATGAAACCAAAAGTGGAGGCAGCAGGTAGGGATACCTGGAAAATACGGTGAGAGTTTTTCAGTGCACAAGGTAGGTATACTACCTCGCAAATACTGTGCCTGTGAACAAGCTTGGAAGCTTAACAGCTGGCTGAAAACTCAAGAGTTATACAACTACTAGTACGGTCATATATATAAATGTTGAGGGGTATACCTGAGAGAGAACCCCACCCAGTGCTTGTCCCATCATGAGCCCAAACCCCCATGTTGCACTAACCTGTCTCAAAAAACCACAGTTTTTTTAGAGGAAATGGTTAACGTTCCTTACCAACGTGGTTGCTATGCTTTGGTGTTCCTTGCTGCAAAGCTCTGTGGCTACAGCATGCGAAGTTCCGAGCATCCCATTGAGGGCTCCAAGGCAGAACCTTGTGACAAGGGCCATCCAGAATGTGGTACTGAACCCAAACAATGTATTGAAGATCACTCTGCATTGCACTCAACTATGATGTTGCCGGGTTCAGTAGTACTTGCTTACAAGGAGACGATTCCGATGATGAGTATAGGCCTGCGGCCGTAGTAGTCGGACGCCATCCCCCAAGAAACACCGGTAAGACATCGTCCAAGCATGAAAGACGAGCCTGCCACAAGCTGTGGATATTTGATATGCAAACATGTAAATGAGCTCACCTATCCAGCCGGCATAGTAGCCGAGCTCGTTGTCCGACTTGGCTATACCAAAGTCTCTTACCTTCACACAAAGCAAATCAGCGGATACACAAGGTGTCAAACTCCTCACCATGAACGAGACAAATGGGAAGAGAATTGGCACGGGCAATGCTGAAACGTGAAACGAGTGAAATCTCTTGAGGGATGAGTCCGAGGACCTTACCATTGCATAAAACGATGAATGCAGTTGTCACGAGGTGTTTCACGGGAAGTTTGGATTCATCTTTCACAATCAATGGGTCTTCCATGAATCCTATCCTCACCACATGAACGAGCCTCAGGCTTGAACTTTATATACTCCAGAGTTCTTGGAACAATAGCAACAGGAAAAGATGATCTATGATACCCTCCAAACGTCAGAGAGTGCCCCTTGACCCCTCTAAGCAGCTCTTGTACGTTTTCACCTTGCCAAGAAGATGAGATCTAAATAACCGAGGGGTAAATGGGAGGGGCAAATGGAAATCGGAGGTGTGGACTAATCTTCTGCAAGTTGGTCGTGGGCACAATGGAAATTTTTACCGTGCATTTCCAAATACAATTTACCGCCCTTATAAAAGAAATGAGATCTTCAAGTACATTTTTTGTGAAGGCTTGTATAATACGTGTCTGACAGTATATACCTTGTACAAGCACCAAGAAATGCTTGTCGGCTGTTGTACAATCCTACTCATGGAGGGTCGTGAGAGACATACACCCACAGCCTACCAAGTAAGTGAAACTTGGCAAGCCCTGCATGAAGTACTTTGAGCCTAGTTCTTGCAAAACCTGCAGTACCCCCCTTTTTAAACCAAAGTCCAGGGCTCAGGGCTTTCCCTACTTCCTTAACCGTGCTTAAACTATACATTGTACCGTGATTAGGTTAATTTCAAAATGTAGCCAGTAGTAGGCCAGACCAGTAGTTGAGTTCTCTGGGGAGGAGCATTTATGAGCTCAGAGCTTCAACGATGGCATTAAGTGTACCACCACCGCCAGCAGGAGGTCCATGGCGAAATCAGGGCCGTCAAAGCTAGTAGATCATGTAGTATGTGTCTTCCTTGTGAATTCTCGCTCAAAGCTTCTCTGATTCTGTGATTGAAGAGACCTAGTACGACGAGCAACACTATTGCGGGCTCAGCTGGCTGCAAAAGTTGTGGATTTCCTTCCGTCTTAAAACCTCAGTTATCCCCCGGATGAATTGAAGAGACGATGATTCGATGAAACAACAGCGATGGATAGAAGAGCGACTGCTGTTGCAGCTCATGATCGTGATGATCATCATCAGAAGAGGTTAGTATCGTCTCATGTTTTTGCTTTGCGGTAACAAATGCCCCGTCTTTGAGATCACGCATTTAGAATGTCGTAGAGGTGCAACCCCACCCGCTTTTTCTCGACTTTTTCTTTTCGATCTCTCGTATACTACTGCAGCTGCCACTATACATTCAATGCATTCACCGATGGATTCCATCAATCATACGTTGGCTCATACTCGTTTGTCTCCCGGTTTTCTACAGAGAAATGAAGCCGGTTTCGGTTTGGATCCACACGTTGCCTGAACAACAACTTCGAGAGCGCGCCCACTGAGGATGCGCTGCTTCAGCAGCAGCAAGAAGCAAAGGAAGTTCCTCATGATTGATTCCCCATCTCCCACAGCGTCTCCGTCTTCTTCGAGGATATCGTCAGGATCAGGTTCTACTATCGCATCTCGTAGTTCCAAGAGTTCAAAGATGACGAGAACGCGCTCAGCTCCACCCTCGTTTCTGGCTGCTTCATGCTCGCCGCTCGCCAGAGTCTCCAAGCATTCCCGATCAAAAGAACCGGAGGAAGCCGCCGCCGCTGCTGTTTCTTCGCCTTCGCCGTCGTGTTCCTACTCTTCCTCGAGCGTCACTCTTCTTCCCAATAGTTCCAACAGTCTCGTCGGCGGCGTGCATCGGGAATCACCCTTTCGGGGGAAGCCATTGCCTCTACCAACTCCAGAATCGTGCGGCCTTGCTCCAGAGCCGCCGCGCCCGTTCTCGTTCCCCTCCCCGGCTCGACAGCCCGCCGTCGGGGCTGCGGCGCTGCCGCCTCCTACGCCCGGGCGGCCGCCGCCAGCGGCTTCAGCAACCAATCTTCCCCGACCCCCGATCTCGGCGCCCGTGGTCTGTCCGCCGCCCGCTGCCCACATTCGATTCTCCCCCGACAGTTCGTGCATTGGCGAGGGCGGCAATGGACCTGCGTTCTCATGCTCTGTGCTTCTGGATAGCAGCACTACGACGCCCAATGAGACGGATGCACTGCTCGTCCGCCTGCTCGATCCCACAATGCAAGTAAGTTCATAGAGCTCAATCGGCTCCCATAGTTTCATAGTTCATTGTTCGCGTAGTTCCTAGTTCTTAGTTGTTTGTTCATATGTTGTCGATTTCTCGTACATTTTCTATTGTTCATACATGGTTTTGGCTCGTCATAGTTCAGATTCCATCATTTCTTCATTCATCGCTGAGAGTTTTTGTGATTTTTTGTTGCATCATGCTTAGATCGTACATACTATATCGTATTTCGTCATTGTCCGTATTCCCAGAACGTCTATGTTGCTCGTCCATAAGTCCTTCGCTCATTCGTGCTTGGAGGATCTGCATATGATTGTGTTTGCATTTTTTTAGGGTTTGCTGCTCATCATGCATTCGCATTGATCTGCCCATTTTTCTAAGTGGTAACTTTCCTTGACTTACGTATTCAATTATGTTAATTACCCGTGTACTAACTTGCATGTTTCCCGCAGGATCCGAAGGCGTGGATGGAGGAACTCAAGGTCATGGCCGCACTACGGCACCCAAATTTAAGCAGAATACTAGGATACAGCTTTACCAGCGACGAGAAACTGGTCGTATACGAGAGCCAAATCAACGGTAGCCTGGACAGGCTTCTATACGGTAGAACGAGGAGCAGACCGCCTCTGGACTGGCACACCCGCTTCCAAATCGCCCTGGACGCAGCCAAAGGACTGGTGTACTTGCTAGAAAAATGCCCAAACAAGGTCAGTCATCTCTACCGTATCGTCATTTCCATACTCACATGTTTCACTTGATCAAACTCAGCTTGTGTACAAGGACTTTCGCACCTTCAACATCCACGTTGATGCAGACTTTCATGGAAAGCTCGTCGGCTATGGGTTCACGAAGAGAGACGTAGACGCTGACTCAGTGCTGGTGCGTATAATGGGGGTTCAGGGTACAGTACATGGTTTAGAGCTTAGGGATTAGTTTCAGAGTTTAGGGATTAGAGTTTAGGGTTTTGAGAATGGGGCTTAGGGTTTGTGTTTAGATTTGCTAATTCTGCTTGTAAATTCAGGTTGCAGCTTATGCTTCCCCGGAGCTCATTTCTGGAGAGGGCCATGTTTCGGATAAGTGCATTACATGGAGTTTTGGGGTGGTGCTTCTAGAGGTTCTTACCGGAAGGCAGAACAGGGATGAAATGTTTCCACCGGAACAGCAG
This sequence comes from Selaginella kraussiana, assembly GCA_001021135.1. Taxonomy (NCBI): domain Eukaryota; kingdom Viridiplantae; phylum Streptophyta; class Lycopodiopsida; order Selaginellales; family Selaginellaceae; genus Selaginella; species Selaginella kraussiana. The sequence goes on from LDJE01046561.1 coordinate 6,976, forward strand.
GACCTTGTAGAATGGACATCCCAGTACCTGATGGACGATCGAAAACAGTTCTTGATCGTAGATCCCGAGCTCAAAGGCATGTATTCTTCCAAGGCAGCAGCAGGTTTAGCAAGCTTGGCTTCACAGTGCCTCCAGAAAGACGCAGCCACGAGGCCAAGCATGCAAGAGGTTCTAGAAAAGCTGGAAACACTTAAAACACAGGAACCATATCCCTATTTAGTTGAAAGAAGCTCCAGCAGGGGCAGTGAGAGAAAGCCTTTGATTGAGGCACTGAGAGACGAAGGATGCAGCCCGTGGTGCTCACCTGTTCAATCACCTTCAAGACTGGCCGTTCGTCCACCGTTCTCCGTTCACGGCTCGGTACAAAAGAAGCTTGCCAGCAAGCTTGTGAGGACCCTTTGCACATCAGCCGTCACTTCAGAGTAGATGAGGTTTCGGAAGTAGTGGAAAACAGCAGGAAAAGACTTTGTAGCAGTGCCAGAAAGCCTTGCAAACACCTTCACAGTTTCTAGTCGAACATACGGCTGTTGTTCTGGATTAGATGGCGTGTTTCTTCAGAGCAGACCCCGCAAGCAACGTATCAACGTGTACAGTTCTGGTGTAGCAGTAACAACAGAGCCTTCACTTGGATTGCTGTTTCGTGTCAAGAATCCTGACGATGGACAACTCAACTACGACCCGATCGTATTTGAAGGGTTGTGTACTGCATATAGGACCTTCTTTCTGTTTTTATAAAAATAAATAAAAGAACTCATGAGTCCTACGACTTTGCATATACAACAAGGGTGTTTTGGTGGCGGAAGCTTCACTACTCTCACCCTCTGAGATTCGACGAACAAGGGTGACCACTGCAAAGAGAACTAGATGTTAAAAAAGAAGCTTTCAATATTGCAAACCGACAAAGGCATCGTACAATAATTCATAATTATTCCACGTGGTTTTGATAGGCCTTTTTTGCGTATATACTGAAGTATACATCCCTTTTTATTTCCGCTCCCTTGATTTTTGAAGCCACTATGAGCGAAGCAGGCGAGCCTCTACTTCGACAGAAGAAACTTCACCCCGATTGTCCGGGCTGTAGATCGGCACACTTCAGGGAGAAAGGAGCACCGCCTCCAATCAAGCAGCTGGTTTCACTGTCGTTGGTTATTCTTTGCAATGGTATGACTTTTCGTCGCTTGGTCCACATGGTAAAATTCCATGGTTTTTTACAGCTCTTCCGATCTCAGTATTGTACCCATTCCTCTACTTCATGGTGAGAACCTCTTCATTTATTTTTCCGTTCTAGCTAGCTGAACATTTTCGTGTGATCCTTCAGGTGCGGGACTTTCATGTTGCTAAGACAGACGAGGACATAGGCTACTATGCAGGATGGATAGGTGAGCCTATGATGGTACTACTGGGACTTACTGTGACGCTGAAACAATGTGCAGGCTCATCTTTCATGGCCGGTCGTTTTTGCTCTGCCATGTTTTGGGGCTTTGTAGCTGACAAATACGGTCGTAAGCCAGTGATGCTGATGGGAATCGTCTCAGTGTACGTAACGCTCTAGTTTTGTGTTCTGCAATTACTGATATATATTCTTTTTATTTACTGATATATATTTTTGTAGACTTGTTTTCAACACTCTCTTTGGCTTGAGCACGACCTTCACCATGGCTTTGGTCACTCGGTTCTGCCTCGGCCTGTTTAACGGAATGCTTGGCCCTGTTAAGGTGAACCTTCGCATTTCCATGAACTTTGAACTCTAACCTCTTGTTCTTGCAGGCATATGCATCAGAAATTTGCAGTGAAGATCACCAAGCTCTAGGGATTTCAGCAGTAAGTGGCATTTCTCTAGCTTTTTTTTTTCTCATTTAATTTTATTTTCAGGTTGGAACTGCATGGGGATTGGGCCTTATACTTGGCCCAGCTCTTGGTGGCTTTCTTGCTCAGGTAAAGCTGGTTTAGATGTTTTGATACACTTCTCTATTAACAGTCTCATGACAGCCTGCGACCAAATATCCTCAAATTTTCAGCGAAATATCATTGTTTGGAAGGTAAAAACTTGGCTAAACATGTGGTCCCGAAGCTAACGTCGTATCTGACTTCAGGTATCCATACCTTCTACAAGCTCTACTAGTCTCCGCTGTCGCTTTGTTTGGCTTGTGCTTGTGTTTTACCTTACCTGTACGTGTAAAACCCTTGTATTTCTGGATCTTATATGTTGTGAATGTAGGAAACCCTTCACAAGCACAAGACAGACGATGAAGAGGCTGGATACGAGTCCAAAAAACAGCGAAAATCCAAAGGTGATTCCATCTTCAAAAACTGGTCTTTTATGGCCGGAACAGCTATCTACTGCTTGTGGTCACTTCACGATATAGCTTACACTGAGGTTTGTGTATAATCAAAAGTTTCGGACTTTGAGTTTTGTCATTGCAGATTTTCTCGTTGTGGGCTGTGAGTCCTAAGAAGCATGGCGGATTGAACTTTACAAGCTCTGATGTTGGTGAAGTTCTCGCAGTATCAGGTAAGCAACAAGAGCTACTGCATTATCGTTTCTTTACACTTAAGCCAGGCTTTTCTATGCTCTTGTTTCAAATTACAATATTTCCAAGTGTTGCAAAGATGATGGGAGCCATTCAGATGACTCGGGTATCAGCGGTGAGTTAGATACAAATAACATATCAACAACATTTAAATCATGGTGTTATTTCAGTTTCTAGCAGCTCCATTGTTGTGTTTATATCCATTGCTGAGCAACATGAAGACAGTATGGCTCTGGGTCAGCGTGCTGGGAGCCTCGGTGCTCAAGTTTGTACTTACGGTATCTATTTTTGTTGTTTACTTCTTCTTCTAACATTGTTTTATAGACTGCTACTATGACTGGATCTTTCCTTCTGATAAACAACTCGGTGGTAAGTTGCACAATAACATGTTTTAGTCAAATTATGCTTTTTCCTTACAGACACAACACCAAAGAGGTGCTGCTAATGGGTTCTCTTTGACTATTGTTTCCGTCTTCAAGGCTGTCGGCCCGGCTGGAGGTGGTTCCATGTAAGATTACTAGTTGCAATATCATTCGGCAGCGGTATTCTAATTTTTATTTCTTCAGATTTGCATGGTCTCAAACACGGGAGAGAGCATGGTTTCTTCCAGGTTGTAAAAAACCTCAGTTTTTTTTTAGTTCTAGTTTTAACACTGAGTGTTGCAGGTGACCAACTTGTCTTTGCATTTCTTATATTTTTTGCGGTGCTGACGGGCTTGGCTACGTTTGA
>LDJE01046610.1:0-12068 GCA_001021135.1 Selaginella kraussiana
ACTGAATTGCTCTTCAGGACAGTCACAGACGTTGAGAAGCACCTTGCTGCAACGTCCATCAGGGACAAGGCCATCATGTCTATCACCGAAGTTGAAGATACGTAAGTGACCTTTGCTTGGGTGACCTATCGCTAATGGTGAAACCATGCAGTTTTAGGGACCTCAAAGCCGAATTGTTCTCCAAGAATCCAAGCGAGTTTCCTGCTGAAGTTTATACAATTGAATCATTGAAATGGGCTTTTGGGATACTGTACTCACGTCTAGTAAGTCATAGTAGGCGTTTCACGATGGTTAGAATATATTGTGATGATAGGTTCGGTTACCATCGCTTGGAGAGCAGCTGGCGTTGGTTCCATTTGGTGACATGCTCAACCACAGTACTCAGGTTTGTGAACATATTTATTGCTTGTTGAGAGATGTTCCACGGTTGCGGTTGCAGGTGTCGACGTTTCTGGATTTTGACACTAAGTCGAAAGCTATAGCCTGCTCACTCGATAGAACTTATGGTGTTAACGAAGAGGTACATTTTGCTTTGTCAACTTTGCCTTACGTTTTGCAGGTTTTCATTTCATACGGCAAACGATCGAATGGCGAACTACTTGTTTCCTATGGATTTCTTCCGCAAACTGGAAATCCCGAAGATTATGTGAACGTAAGGGTGTCTCTCAACCCCGAAGACGAAATGTATGATGCAAAGCTCGCCGCACTGAAGGAGCACGGACTGTCTTGGTATCATTCAAATATTTGTTTTCCTCCCACTTTTGCTAATTCCTTCCCAATTTTCAAGTCAGGAAATGTTTCCAATCAGGTTAAGCGGGTGGCCGACGCAGCTGACGGCGTTTGCTCGTCTCGTTTCTAGTCCTCCTTCCCAGACGTCGAACTACTCCAAGGTATGAACTCAGGATTCCAATATTCGTCAATGGAGCTGGTTTCAGTTGGCGTATCAAGCGACTCAAAAGGCAAGCAATGTGAAACAGATTTTTGACGACACGGAAGAAGAGATAAGAACTCACGAGGTCATTTTATCGGCGTGTGAGAACTCAATCGCGGCTTGCAACTCCTACTTGCAGGTAGGTATTGAACTAGCAGTTTGTAAACTGAAACCGCTATTGCAGAGGAAAGGAAAGGCAGCTTTGGTTGATGTTTCTTTGCCAAAACTGGCTGCTGCGCTATGCGAAAGTGAGCTCACCATATTCTACAGAACACAATACGTGAGTCCTAATCCTAAATTGTATTCGGAATGAAGATTTTATTTCATTTCTGGTGCAGATACTGAGAACGTTACTTAAAACACTCAAGTTTGGAGTGACCAAAGGCACCACTAGTACAGAGAGCATAATGGATAAAGTGGGCTCATTTTTGTTTAGAACAAAGTGACAAATCCGATATTTGTTTTTTGAGAATTGTTATTGCATTCTGAAATTTGTTTTATTTGTATAATGCAAATATGCAAACGCAAGTCAAAAAAACAGTTGAAAGTATGCGATATTGTTGCTAAGGGATTGTATTATCGGACAAATTGTACCAGTATAAAGCATATGAGTTGCTTTGCCATGTTGTAAAAGATTCAACAGCAATAGATAGTGGTGGTTTAAATCATGTATCCAGTAGTAACCAGCCTACTGTCAATGGTAACGACAATGTTCGATGTCAGAGATAGCACCAAGCGTTTTGAAGAATACATCATATAAATCTAATAATGCATGCAGGTCATGGTCTTGGATCTGCAAAAATGTAACAAAGCTAGCAAAGCCATGTTAAACATGAGACTTGCAACAACATGCATACCTTAGATGATCGAAATATATAATTATATCACAAATAATTCACTTTGTTATCAAAATCAATTATGCGACAATGTCGTCGTTCATCTCGGCTATGTAAAAGAGTTAGGTCCATCGTATACATAAATCTTCCCCAAAAATCACTGTTTTCATCCCCTTGGATGAGTTCCGAGGAAGGCAGAGAGCAATCGGATCCTACCTCTGTAGTTAACATCACTGCGAGCTCTCACCACCGGCGGCGCTTCCAACATCTTCACTCTCCATTTCAGCAGCGGCGGCGGCGGCGGCTGCTTCCGCCGCTGCTTTGGCCGCCGCCTGCTCCATGAGCCTCTGCTCTGCCTCCTCGCTCCATACAGTCCCAATGGAGTGCCAAGCAAGTTGCTCCTCCGCTTGCCGATTGGCTGTCATCTCCACCAGTGGAACTTCGTCCGCCACCAAAGACGGCAACACGCGAGGGCTGGAGAGAGAGCCGCTCCTGTTGTAGACGAGCTCGGTCCGATGATCCGCGGAATAAATACTATCGGCTACTGCACCTCCGTCCGAAGGCGAAAACTCCTCCATGCTTTCCTTCTTGAGTTTCTTCCATCTCTTGGTCGACGAGGTCCCATCGTCCTCGAAGTCCTCCTGGTTGCGATCCGTATGGAGGTACATCCACAGCTTCCTCTCCGAGTCGAACTTGACGCACGGGTCAACCTCGTAGTGTAGCCGGTCCAGAGCACCGCTCACAACCGCATTCACCTGCGAGTCCGTCACCTCCTCCACAATGTACTGCGAGTCTCGGATCAGCGCACAGACATCGGCCCGAGTGCCGATCCCACCCGGAAGCCGAGCAGCCGCGTCTCGGACAAGGCACAGCACCGTGACATGAGGCGGACGATCCGGCCTGAGCATGAAGTGGTCCCTGGCCTTGGAGTTGGGCTTACCTCCGCCTCTCCGAAGTGGAGCAACCACGGACTTGTGACCGTCGGACCTCGTGTAGGAGAAGGCGCGATCGGGGACAGCGTACCGCAGCACTTCCTCCTTGCGAAAATATTCGCGCACTTCATTCGAGCTGGGTGCAATAGTAATCAGGCTTTTCTGGGCTCTCAAATCCCTGAACCTCTCCCTCTCGTCCAAGGGCGTGGACGCCGCCGCCGGCGGTCCCTGAAGCTGAACCATATGTTGCCGGGTCTCCTCACCATGCTTGTACCACGTCGCGAACGCATCCTCCAACTTGCCCAACATTTTGGAGGGTATGCCCCAACCCTCAGACTCAGGGACCTCAAGCCCAGGCCCAACCCATGTCCAACACTTGGTCTCTTTACCATAGGCAACAAGGGGTCTCCACCCCTTGCCACCCGCGGGTGCCGTCTTCGACGATAGTACCTTGAGGGCACCCCACACAAGGTCCTGAAGTTGTGTACCATCAGCCTCAAGAACCCGGACATCCCCCGGGTTCGCCTCAACTCTCCTCAGGATCTCATGTAACGGGAGGAACGCCCGCATCCCATCGTTCTCGTCCATCTCAAGTAGCAGTGCCCGTCGTACCGCCGATAAAAACTGCACCACCGAGAACGGGAACGCGCAAGCCGCAAGGGACTTCTTTTTCTCCGGCGGCGACTCTGACGAGTCGCGGTTCCACTTCCGCTTTCGCGTGTCGTCGCTGGTGGCTTCCTCGACTGAAACTACGCCATCGGAGCTGGTACCACTATCCACCGCCTTGGCCTTCTTGGCGTTGCTCATCTCCGACGCCGAGCCGCCGTTGACGTTCTTCCGCTTCTTCTCGCTGCTGAGAGACGAGCTCGTGGCCCCGCGAACAACATCCGGTCCCTCGCTGGAGGTGTCCGAGTCGGAACCGGCGGGTACCACTTCGGGCACCGTCTTCTTGGTCGTCTTCAGGATACCTCTGGGCGCGAACTTGGTGAGCTTCTGCACAGGCGCGGTCTTGGGCGCCCTGGCGGCGGCTGTACCCGGTTGCTCCTCCTGTTTCACCATGGTAGCACCACCCGCAAGCGGCTTCACCTTCACCTTGAGAACGCCGGTTCCTTTCCCGTCCTTGATCGGCCTCCCGGACGTGGACGCCGGCGCCTTCGGCGTCCTGACGACCTGCTTGCGGTTGCAATCGGACGCCGGGTGTTCCGGCTTGACGTTGGTCTCTTTGTACTTGAGCCAAATCTCGACGCGACCATCGAGGTCAACCTCGGGATACTCCTCCCACAGTTTCTGCATCTCCAGGAAGCCACTGACCATACCATTGTGGTAGCTCTTGAGAAAATGGTAGTACTCCTTCTTCTGGAGCGCCTGGGACGCCTTCTTGTAACTCACCACGCTCGGATGAAGGTGCCCCTTCTTGAGTTCTTCGAGAAAACCATCAACCGGGTTGCCGAAATCAAAGTTCTCCCCGCCCAGGAGCTGCTTCAAGCACTTGGAGAAATCGTCCTTGCTGCTCAGCCCCGATGGTAGGAATCCCATGAGGTGCTCGCGCTCTTCCTCGCTGAGGACGTAGTTCCACGTCTCCAGGGAGAGGACGTTGCGCAAATCGGGCAGCTCCAGCATCTCGAACGGGAATGTGAACGTGGACCTCCCAACCTTGCACGTTTCCAAGTCCTCGATGTTCTTGAGGATGCTCTCCACATCCGTGGTAGCAGCTACGGTGGTAGCCCCAGCGGTAGCACCGTTGTTGGCCAATGCGGCGCCGGCGGTGGCTGATTCACCCGCCATCGTGCCCACGGACCCTCCCCTGCTCGTTCTCTGCATTTTGGCCAGAATTGCCATCTACTAGCCCTTTCACCGCATTCCCCGGAAAAAAGAACCCTACTTACACACGCCCTTTCACCACATTCCCCGCGAAATTATTTCCCCCCGTTGGTCCTCGTAACCCTATTCCTTCCTCGCGCGGGGAGAATTCCTCACCCACAACGCGCACGCGACTGACCTCTTTGGAGAACCTCGAATTTGAAGCTGAAGCGGCGATCTCAGTCGCAATTTGCGCCCGGAACGCAGCGACCATTCGGCATCGCGCGCCCCCTCTTGCGACGAAGAGCAGTTTAACGAACCTGATTAGGGTTCCCCGCGGAAGAGAAGGCCGGTGACGTGGCGCGCCCGTGATCGTCTATCCGAATTCTGGCGCCAAAAGCAGGGGTTTAGGATTAGGGCAAGGGCTCTTGCTCGGAGGAATGAAGAGCTTCTTCGCCTTCCTCGTCGTCTCATCCGCTGCGATCCTCTGTGTGGCTGCTGCCGATCGAAAGAGGAAGAACCGACGAAGAGCAGCCGCAGCAGCGCACAACAATGGCGTCGTTGGAGCCATCGGCAAGACTCCGTTGATCAGAATTAGAAGTCTCTCGGAAGCAACCGGCTGTGAGGTACGTGAATTTCTACACTTTCGAGGCCGCTCATAGTTGGATCCCAGATTTACGGAAAAGCGGAATTCCTCAATCCCGGGGGAAGCGTCAAGGATCGAGTGGCTTTGAAGATCATCCAGGAGGTGGGTTATTGAATATTCATTGTCGTTCTCATCTCCTATTCAGGCTTTGCAAACGGGAAAGCTTCATCCCGGGGGCGTGGTGACGGAAGGCAGCGCCGGTAGCACTGCCATCAGTTTGGCTACCGTCGCTGCGGCCTATGGTTGCAAGTGCCACGTTGTCATCCCGGACGATGCAGCAATTGAGAAGGTGAGCGATAGCCACATTGAAAATGTGCTTCACATCGCATTTTAGGCTCAATTACTGGAAGCCATTGGTGCTACCGTTGAACGGGTTCGACCCGTGTCCATAACACACAAAGACCACTTCGTGAACGTTGCCAAACGCAGGGCTGTCGAGTTTGAAACCAAGTACAAAGATCGAGGCGACGACCCAACTTCCACGGAGAATGGTGGCTACTTTGCGGACCAGTTCGAAAACCTGGCCAACTTTCGGGCACATTATGATGGGACTGGACCAGAGATATGGGAACAGACCTACGGGGAAATGGATGCTTTTGTTGCCGCATCTGGAACCGGTGGTACGATTGCTGGTATATCCCGTTATCTCAAGGTAGGTTTGTTTGTCCCATCGTTTGCCAAGCATCTCTTTAATTGCTGCTGGAAACTTCAGGAGCGCAAGGCTGCTATCAAGTGCTACCTGGTCGATCCTCCAGGGTCTGGCTTATACAACCGGGTAACCAGAGGTGTCATGTATACAAAGGAGGAAGCCGAAGGCAAGCGTTTAAAGAACCCATTTGATACCATTACCGAGGGTGTCGGTATCAATCGTCTCACGAGGAACTTCGTGCTGGCAAAAATCGATGGAGCCGTGCGTTGCACAGACAAAGAAGCCGTGGAGATGTCAAGGTCAGTTCATTCGTGTGCAGATCTCCCTCCAGACTTGCGTGGTTTCATGCAGATTTTTGTTGAGAAAAGATGGACTTTTCCTGGGAAGTTCTTCCGCCGTGAACTGTGTCGGTGCATTCCGAGTGGCTCAGGAGCTGGGTCCTGGACATACCATCGTCACCATTTTGTGCGATAGCGGCAGCCGCCATCTGAGCAAGTTTTACAGCTCCGACTACTTATCGGCCCATGGGCTTGTACCGACAGCCCACGGATTGGAGTTCCTTTTGCAGCCAAACAGTGTCAGTCACGCCACTTCTTAAGTGAGTAGAGCTGCTGGAGCCACTTCCATCAATGTAGATAGAGGGGTTGGTGCCAGCCAAGTCAAGACAATGGTTCAATATGTTGACAAAAATTCAGACACTTCTGGACAAGATCGGTCTACATCTATGAAAGTCTTTGGAAGGTAAGGTGTTTGGTTCGTGTCAAAGTGTGATTGTTTAGAGAAGCTAAACCGGTGTTTGTGTAGCAGGGTCATGTTTTGCATGGGTGGTTAGCACGCTGCTGGTTCTTCCATGGGTTCAAAAAATGGGCAAGTGATCGAGCCCTTGAAGTACTCGTGTTGTATGTTGGCGAAGATGCACTCTTGAATGACCTCCAGCGTGCACATCTGTCTGACGTATCGGTCGCTGTGCTCCTCCTGGAAACGGCAGTACATAGTGAAATTCTTTCATTTGGGCACGGATGGTACCTTCATTTGAGGAGGAAGTTTTCTGACGATGGGAAGGCGTGGTGAAGTTGACTTCGAAGTTACGTGTCTTCTTTTGAAATGCCTCTTCAGCGCTTGGGAAGCTTCCTTCGTCAGGAGCCTGAGAATCACATAGACATCATAGAACTTGCAACTGTATAGACTATCAAAAAAATACACACTTTGCATAACATAATATGTTCGGAAAATACACACTTTGCGTAGGAAATACGAACTTACGAGGAAGAACGAAGCCTCAAGTCCAGGTACTCAGGTGTGAGCCATGAGCATTTGCTAGTCTTTTCACTATAGTTGACCATCGTGATGAATTCACCATCCTCATCTTCTTCTTGCTGACAGAACACACACGCCATATGAGCAATATGCAAACAAGACAGAGTACCTGGATCGTGGGAAACACAATTGTGGATGGGAAGATCATTCTCGGATGCCCGACCATGAGATTGTTCTTGGCTGAACAGCATTGGATCCGACTCCTGGAAGAAGTACCACCAACACTTGGAGAGGCAATTGCTTCTCCAATGAAGGTGCGTGACAATGCCATGAACTATGCGATCCAAGTGAAAAAAACTATCAACGAGTGGTGCTCTCTCTAGACCTACAGGGGGATTCGTAGTACCTCTTTAAAGAGGTGAGACCACATAAAGATCTCGCGTGCGTAGAAACATGTGGAATGGAAAGGCCCTGGACCCCCCACGGTATCGAACCTTTTTTCCGCGAAATCCACGTTGCTACTGAAGTCACCGTTGGATCAGACACGTAGATTGTGGACGGTGGGATGTGGCGTTGCACGTGTGACGCACACGGTGCCATGTCAGCGCAGTGGCGGTGGATATTTGGGAATTATTGGAGGTTTTAAGCTTTATCATATTCATTCGTCACATTGTACCAAATTCTTTTAAGCACCCATGGACAAAAGGCGTCAGGATTCTCTCGATCGAGCCCAACCAAGTCGTGAGTAGGCTATTTGTCCACTTTCACACGCGTATGTATACGGCCCACCACTATGTATTATACACCACCACGATATACAATATACGAGCATATGCTATACGGATACCAAGGCCCTTGCTTGTAATAGTAACAAACCCCGACCATGTGAAGCTTCAACTATAGAAACAACTGCCTCAAAAAACTACTACACAGGCACTGACCTTGAACCACCACGATCTACCATCACCATCGATCATCAACCATCGACCATGACCACGTAGTTATGGTTCATATCCTGATCCTGCTACCATTGTTACCGCTGGTACCCGCGCCAGTGGCCCCAAATGCAATCTGCTCGCACGTCCTCGCAAGTGACTGAAGGTTGAACTTAACCACAGTATCGGTGAAGGTACGGGTGTCGTCGACGGAGTTACCATCGGGGACTTCCACAATGTAACTCTCCATCACCACGGTACCCGGCTGTTCCTCGACAGTGCTTGGGTGCAACGTCGTCTTGGATCTGTAGTTCCTCAGCCTGTGATCGCCTCCTAGCACCTTGAAGCCAAGGATGTGCTTGTCGTCGTCGAGGATCTCCAATTGTTCTCGGCTCGTTGTTGCGGGAAGGCCCGAGATGACGGTCACCTCTCGGGTGCAGCCGACCTTGAGGTCGCCCTCGGTAGAGCAGCTCCTCAAGAACTGCTTGTACGTTTGCGGCTGATCGAACCTTCGGACCACCGACCAGACCACCTCCACTGGAGCACGCACTTCCTGAACGAGCACTGAGCAGCACTCGTTGGTCGCTGTCGGGTGCGTATGGTGCTCTCCGACCGCCTCCTCCATGATCTCGCTCTCCCGCTCCAAGTCCTCCAGCCAATCCGGGCAGCAATCGTGAGAATCGTGCTCCTGAGACGAAGAATTTCCGTCAGGAATGAGGAATAAACGTAATTTCAGCACTGAGCGCTGAAAACTGTCTGGAATGCGCAAATTCCCATGAATTTCCACGGAAATTGAGGGGTTTTTGCGATCGAACCAAACGTACCTTACACATTTTCAAAGATTTTGCAACCATCCGAGGAGGAATCGCGCTCGTTGTTCTCGTCGTCTTCGTCGTCCAATAAAGAGGGATTTAGGGTTCTTCAGAAGTTGCTCCGGGAAATTAGGTCATTTTGACGGATATTCTGACGAAAAACATTAGGGTTCTTAAGAATATTTCGCTACAAATGATTAGGTCGTGATGGCGATTCGAGCTAGTTTCGAGGCGCATTGATCCTGGTATGTTTATCTTTTGCACTCAGGGAAGTCCTCAATTTTCTTCCACAGCTCGTCGATTATCGATCGATCACCATGGCTGCAAGCAGCAGCAGCAGCAGCGGCAGCGGAAATCGTCTGACGAGCATCGTGGACGACATAGGAATGTACAACAGCGGCTGCGGATATTGCAACTCTGGACTAAGGTCCAGTGTATCGCACGGTAAGTAATCTCCTTAATTTTTTACACGAGGAACGCGAAATCGCATAAACAGGACTCTCGGTCTATGCTCTTACCGTCGACGACTACCAAGGTACGTAGTATAGATCAAACTTTTGACCAAAATGTATCTATTTATTTATTTATGATGTACAGAGCTTCTAGATCGGGGTTGGCGACGATCTGGAACGCACTTGTATAAGCCTGATGGCGACCACACTTGTTGCCCGGTGTATACTATACGCCTCGAGGCTGACGAATTCATACCCTCCAAGGATCAGAAGCGGGTCGTCAGGCGTGTACAAAGGTACGTATCTGGGTGTGTAATTTACATACTTACGTGGAAGTACTCAGATACTTAGATGGATACGAGCGGCAACAGGTATCAGAGAGTGAGGAAAATGGGGTTTTGAGAGTGTCACCATCTGATGAGGTCGCTCTAGGGATATCATCTGCGATTAGGTCCGTAGCTTTAGATTGGATAGGAGGTTTGCAGATCGGGGCGAAGTTTGAGCTTCCGGAGATAACAGTTCGACGAGTAGCTGAGAAGCTGAAGAAGCAGCTGAAGACCGAGGCACAGTACACGAGCAACGCTGCGTTCCTAGTTTCGGCTCAGCTGAAGCGGATTCGGCGTCAAGAACCGGGCTTGCCGATAGCGGACTTCCCGGCTGCAACTGTTGCCGAGACGCTCGCTTCACGGCTCCAGGGCGCCGGCGTAGTGGCGTTGGCTTGCAAGGGCCATCTCAACTTCGAGACGTCGGGCTTGAAGGCCGTGGAAGAGGACGACATTCCCGCTGCTGCCCGAAAGAACGACCGATGCCAGCCGCTGGTGCAAACCGGAACACGGAAACGTCTGGAGCTCTCGATGAAACGCTCGTCGTTTGATCCCGAGGAGTTCGAGCTCTACAAGAGGTACCAGGTAGCTGTGCACGACGAAGACCCCGCTGACATCCGAGAGTCGTCTTACCGAAGGTTTCTCGTGGACTCGCCGCTCATTCCATCTCAAGACGGCTCTGTTGCTTACGGCTCGTACCACCAGCAGTACCGGATCGACGGACGGCTGGTTGCAGTCGGGGTGGTAGACATTCTACCACGGTGCCTCTCCAGCAAGTACCTCATATGGGATCCGGACTTTGCGTTTCTTTCCTTGGGCAAATTCTCGGTTTTGAAGGAGATCGAATGGGTCCAGAACGCTCGTCGGACGAACCCGCAACTGCGCTACTACTACCTCGGCTACTACATTCATTCGTGTCCGAAGATGCGATACAAGGCTGCGTACTACCCTTCGCAGCTGCTCTGCCCTGTGAAATTCGAGTAAGTATGTGGAAGTGATTCGGCAAACGAATTTTATATCCCGCTCTTCACTTTCAGATGGGTTCCATTCCAGTCGGCTCGGCCCCTGCTTCCTCTCGGAGGGTCCGTATGCATTGCCAACGCACCGGTCACGTTTACCGGCACCGACACCGACACCGACACCGAGATCGTTGATGGTGAATGCTCCCAGGATGAAGATCGGAGCGATATGCAGGAGATGATACCGGAGGAGAACGGGTACGAAGCCATGGACATTAGACCACGGGGGGAGATCGATCCTGATGTTGCTGAAGCTTTGGGGGAAATCCCGGTGATGGTTAACGGACGTTGCTGGAAGTTCAAGGTATTTTCGGTTTTGCATTTGACTTGTAAACTTTGAGTTCATATGTGTTTACAGTATTTGGCAGCTTCAGATGTTTTTCCTCCCGCAGTTTTGAGAATCTTGAAGCACCGGCTATACGACTACTGGAGACTTGTTGGTACAGAGCTTGCGTCCCGTATAATTTACAATTTGCGATCTCAATAAATGTCATTTTGATCACAGCCGTCAGTTCGAAATTTTAGGGCATATAAATATCTTAGGGCTTTGGGAATTTTAGGGCTCTCCGATTAGGGTTGGCCGCCACGCTCGTTGCATCGTCGTCGAAGCGCCATCATCGTCAAAGCGCCGCCGCCACCATGCAGAACGAGGAGGGAGAGAATGTCGACCTCTACATCCCAAGGAAGTGGTAAGTGCGGGGTTTTCAAGCAGAATTGGAACGATTCTTCTTTTTTGCAGCTCCGCCACCAACAGGCTGATCACCTCGAAGGACCACGGCTCCGTGCAGCTTAACATTGGGCATCTGGATGCGCAGGGCGTCTACACCGGGAGCTTCTCGACCTACGCATTCTGCGGCGCCGTCAGGGCTCAGGTTAGTTTAGTCGAGTAGTTATTCGAAGCTACTCACGGTCTGCGTATACAGGGTGACGTGGATAGTGCCCTGGACCGCCTCTGGGCCAAGAAGAAAGCCGAGCTGAAGCAGTGATCAAGAAAACCATGATTACTTTGTTTTCTCTAAATTTTAATCTCATGCTTCATTTCTGATTTCTGCAAACAAATTTGAATCTCATCCCAATTTAGGAGTTTAGGGTTACGTATCAGATTCCGGCAAGCGGCACTGTGATATTGTGGTCCCCATCACTTCTAATGTCACAGTAGCGGTAAATGCATACTATTACATTTTTTACATATGACCATTTTAATATTTTATGCATCAGACTAAGCTGGAGCCTGGTTTAGTCCCATTGACTTTAACATGATTTTTCTCAATCTGTTTGCAAACGCAAGAGCAGAGGTGACTTTATCCTTGCAAAAGACACAAGACTGATTTTTGGATTTGCAAAATACACAAGACGGATTGGCCGTCAGGTATGGGGGTTTAAGAATATGCTTTATAATGGGGGGTTTAAGAATATGCTTTAGGAATATTCATTTTTTTTCCTGATGACCTGGGTACAGCCACGTCGGACAGTCGG
>LDJE01046630.1:0-10317 GCA_001021135.1 Selaginella kraussiana
ATGGTCCGGATATGAGCAGAGTATAACCCCCTTTATTTTGGTGGTGAAAGATAAATTGCTCAAACACTTAGAATGTTATAACTTTGTAAAATCATTTTTCTTTAATAGATAATGAATTCATCATGTTCCACCACCTCGGCTCACCGTCATATTTCATATTGCATTAATAATATAACCAAAATGTATCAATAACTACTCTATAGATGTGCATTATGTAGTAAAATAAACTTTGTTGTATTTAATAAATTAATCAATATCTAGCAAGGTCTTACGATGTTTTTTATGCAGCTGCTTGATCTGCTCGTTGCTTGTGCCCATGAGCTACACAAGCGTGAAAATAAAGATTGTCCAGACAAACTCGCTAAGTCATTTATTTGCTGGGTGGCTTACTAAAGTTCAGGACTTGATAGATGCACTATGGAAAACATGGAGATGCAGGGATTTGAACCCCTGACAGAGATCCAATCAAAGCCATACCAAGTAATTGAGAGGAGTATGTCCCTTATACCTTCGACACACATTATTCAACTGTAGTCATTTTTACGATTTGTCTATTAAAATACGAAACTTTAAAACCCTAAAACCTTATTAGGGCAAAATGCAAGGCGAGCATGACGATCTTTTGGCGGAGATGGAAGCTGCGGAATCGGTTCTGCACACGGATCCAGAGAGGTACGTGGACGCCCAGGAGCTTCTGCAAGCTGCTGTTAGCACTCTGCCTGCTGCCGAGGCAAAAGCCATGCTGCCGCGGCTTAAGGCGTCACGAACTCGGCTTGGTCAGCTGGCTTCGGACAACGAGACCCTCAGGCGGATGCGTGACCAAGCTTCAGTCACAATCAAAGCTGTTTTCCATCACCTTGTGCAACCTCCTGCGGTGACTGAAGGTTTTTTGGCATTTGTTGCTTCATCTTGAGCTTTCTCATTACAGCTATTGAGGATCCCACATTTCCCATCATCCACGACTTCGCCCGCCCGGTTGTTCCTGATCTCGACTCCCTCAAGGAGTTCCTGACGACGAAACCCAAAGGGTTATCCTTTCCGCTGAGTCCTGCAAGGTATTCGGCTCTGCAATCGTGCGATCGCTGTGGTTTCTTTTCCAAGGGCACCCATAACAAGCACTGCCTCAACCTTGAAACGCTCTTGGCCTTCAGTGTGTTTAAGCCCCCTGGAGTTGGTACGTTTTTTCTTTCATGTTTTGATGATTTACTTGAACTACTCAGGCATCACCGAGTTATCTTACATACCATTCTGGAATGTGCTCATACACGAAACAGTGAAGAGGTACCTCCAGGGCATTGTAGCATATAGTTTCGACAGGAATACCAACTGCGAGACTCAATCGTTTTCTCAGTTATCTCAGCTACCAGATTACATTGGTTACCTGGGCACACTTTATCCTCTGCTTCGGGGTGAAGGAATGTCACCCAGAGGGGCCGGGGACCCAAGGGAGGAGCTCAAGGAGAAGTTGGTCTGGGTGTACAAGAACCTGCCCTATTTGCTAGGCTACCACGCGAGGGGCGGCAACGTAACATTTGGCGCACTCTATCTGGAGAAGGGCAAGGTGGAGTTCAGGGACTTGGTGACTCTTGACCTAGGCATTCTTGTTGACAGGGTGCAGTCTCAGTTGATACTTTTCAACATGGGACGGGTTTTAGCCGGGCTTACTGATCTGTGTGTGAGGACGAATGAAATGTCGGATACTTTTCGGATGAAGGAAGCTGATCCGGCGCTTGGTGGCAAGTCGGTGGTTCTCTCAGGCTACTCGGTGATCAAAGGTTATTTGGACCTCGAGAAGGCGAAGAGGACGTGGGAAGCCTATCGGAGAATCCAGGGCTGTCCCAACGCCGAGCAGTGCCATACGAAAGCTCTATCAAACAAGAGGAAACGGGAGAACAGCCTGACGTTTACTCCCCGAGTTGATACCAGCCGGCGAGCCAGGCCTGTTAAGGAGCTTGTGAGGGCTTTGCTGCACGTCTCGACTGCGCTCTGCTTTGCGTACTCGCGGAATGTGATGCACAGGGACGTGAGTTGGAGGAATGTGGGGTTCGATGTAGCTACTGACCAGTGGATCCTTTTTTACTGGGACGACTCGTGCTTATCTCCGGCAAAGTCTGCGGGCCGACTCTCCGGTGATTGTCATGCACCGGAGATGAGCGTCGGGTCTCATTCGACTGCTGTGGATGTGTGGGGACTGGGGTGGCTTATTGGTTCGGCCAAAGTTGAGATCAGTGAGGAGCTGGAGCAACTTCGTCAAGAGTGTTTGAATCACTGCTCCCGAGCTAGGCCAACAATGGCGGCCTGCAAGAAGCGGTTGCAGGCAATGTTGTCAAGGATGGAAAGCAGCAGTTAGTTCTTCGCTCTTTCTCTTTTTAAATGTAGTCCATTAACAAGTGTGTACATTGACAATTGAGATTTGTGACCATAAATATTGAATAAAAAACATGAAAATATATGGGCAAGAATATACACTCGGATTTTTTCTGGTACATGCTGAATAATGTACCCTTGGTGTTTCCTGATAATGTTTGAATACTGTTCATAGAAGTGTTTTATATTAATCAATCGATAAGCAATCAGAAGTTTACTGCTTCAAAGATGGTGTTTTTTTTCAAAGAGGTGTTTTGAATAAATCAATCAATAAACAATCAAAAGTTAAAAAATCTGCACCTTTGGAGGAGAAACGAATCGTCGGAGTTGGTAAAGCCAAGTTTTTTTTTGACACGCCGTCGCCGGGAGAGGAGGAAGGAAGAGGAAACAGTGTTGTACCTGATAAGAATTCTCCATCTTTCCAGCATAGACTAGAGGACTTGTTACAAGTCGCAATCGAGTTTGTCCACCCATCATGCATGCGAGAGAAAGAGAAGAAGGTAAAAGTCGCTTTCAGCACCCTTAAGAATTCCTGCGACCCGCCGCTGCATCGTCCATATCATCAGAAATCCTCACGGAGAGCCTCGCAAGCGACCTCCTTAACGCCCAAGTGTTATCTCTCGGTACGTGACTCGCAGCAGCAGGAGGAGCAGCAGTCACAACTTCATCAAAAGAAGCAGCTTTACGTTTCCGTCGCCCTCGGTTGCCGGTTCTCGTGATAGTAGTAGCATTCGTATTCGTATTCCTGCCACCCGTATTCGTATTCGTACTCGTATTGTTCCTGTTCTTGACGTTGCTGCCCTTGTTACCGGCCCGTCTGGCTTTCGACCCCGTTTTTGCTCGAAGTCTGTCCAAATGGTGGTCGCAAAGGAGATACCCGACCTGAGCTCGCAGCGGGCAGTGCCAGCCTTTGCCATCCGACCTGTTGCAACGCTCCCCTAGGTTTGTACAGTCCTGCTGCACTGTCTTGAGCCTTCGTTTCCGTGACTGCACTGGCTTCGCCGTTGTTACTGCAGGGACGTTTTTGAACTCTCGCCTCGTCCTTGTTGCAGCAGCAGCTGTTCTCAGCTCCACCGCAACAGGCACTGTGAAGTTCTGTTTTCTCCTCGTTTTCCCAGTTCTTGCCTTTCTAACAGCAAAACCAGCCAGTTTCACGTGCCCTAGTTCATCCTCATCTTCATCCTCAGCTTCTTCTGCTCCTTCATCTTCTTCCTCCTCTTCATCTTCATCGTCGTCTTCAATCTGCTGCCGCTGCCGCCGCTGACGTTCCTCAGCAGCTGTTATAGCACTACAAAGTACGAACTTGCAGTCCTCAAGCTCCATGAAGTACGGGGAGGTTCTTACAATACCCTCAACTTCAACCCTAGGTACAGCCCCGGATTCCCTCAACCCTGGAAGACCTTCATCCTTGATCCTGGACACAGCTTCCCTGGTGGTAAGTCCACATTTTCCAGCCTTAGAGAAGACCTTGTACACAGAGAAAGCCAGAGTATCCTCTGGTTGACAAGCAGGATGATCCACAGGCCATTTAGACCCTGAGCAACACCATCCAAAAGGTCAACACTCAGCACAATGGTAAAACCTCGAAACTCACCATTGGTAATGGTAATACCATTTAAACCTGCAGTGGTAATGCCAGTTGTAGTAGAATGGAGCCTGGTCCTGGAGAAAACAACAAAGAACGGCGGCCATATTAGATAAAAACAGCCATTTTTTAGGTCAAAATATTATGGAATGCACATAAAATGGGGATGCATACCTTCTGGGGACTTTGAAGCGTGGCGTCAGGTCAGCGTCACGAACAGGTAGCAACTTATCGTGCTGCAGAACCAAGGAATCAAACACGAAAAACAAGCAGCCACGACGAACAACACACCTCAGGAACGCCCCTCTTGCGTTGTTGCTGCTGCATTTCTTCAGATCCATGAAACAAATCTGACATCTTTCCCTGATGCTGCTGCTGCTCCTGCTCCTGCTGCAGTTCTTCCTGCTGCTGCTGCTGCTGTTTTGATCGTCTAAACTTGAGACTGCAATCGTACTGCAGCTTGAGGAACAAGGCCTCAGCTTCCTGCAATGGAGCTTCTGCTTGCTCCTCCTGCTTCCACCCTCGAGGTTTCTCTTGTTTCCGTTTCCTCTTGGTCCATTGATGAACACCTTGATGACCATCTGAATATGAAATAGATTCTTGAGGAACAACCTGCTCAAAGTCACTGGCTGGAAGCCCAAACATGTAGAGAGAGCTGCACCTGCTGCTACTGCTGGTGGTAGTACCACTACTACTACTACCACCACTGTGAAAGCTACCCTTGTCCTCACCATCACCACCAGGACTGCCCTGAGCAGCACCAGCACCAGGACTAGTAATGCTGCAGGGGCTACCTGAAGAACCAGCACCACTGGAGCCTGGTGAAAGCCCATCACCTCCACCACCTGAGGAAGTTGAAGAACCAGAGCTTGCAAGCTTACTCACAACATCTTCCATTGCAACATTGGCCTCAGCTGCAGGGAGTCCATTCAGCTTCTGCAACCAATTGCTACTAGATCTTGATCTTGAGAAGCAGCTTGGAGTAGCAGCTTGAATCTGATCCACCACTAGTCTCTGGTTATTGTTCATCATTTGTTGGGGCTGCAATCTGCAACCTTTCCAACTGCAGCTTCAAGCAGGAGCTCCAGCAGCTGAAAATTAATGTTACTACATGCTACAGCAGCTCCACTACTACTGTAGGTCCTCGTCTTTTGCTCTATACTGCAACTCTACAACTTGAAAACTTTGGGTCGTCTTCAGAGTTTCCCAATGACTTATACGGCGAAGTTCCCGAGATGAGTGAGCGAATCCGAGGAAAAACACTCAAATATACGGCGAAGTTGGAAGCTTGAGGAAACTTGCTTAATACTGCACTATATATACGAGGAAAAACAATGAAGAAGTTATGCGTCCCCTGTTGCTTAGGCGTCGTCGTCCACTCGTTGCGGAGGGACCAAGCAGAAATGCAGCCAGGCCTGCTGAAAAATCAAAAAAGCAAAAGCTGCGCAGAGGACAATGCAAGGGACATCACTTTCCCAGTTGACAAGCGACCAACTCTAACGTCGTCCGGACTCGCAAGCTTTTGTGTTTGCAAGCCAGAGAAGAGAGCTGCTGCTGCTGTTCTTCATCTTCTTCCTTCAGATATACGCGCGATATACGGGTGGCTTCTCCTCTCAGAGATGAATGGAGCATCAAGAAACAATGAATGAATGAATGGATGGATAAATAGATGGGATGCAAAAACTGTAGATCTTGACTGCACTTGAAAAACTGCAGTGCAGAGTCTCATGCATAGAAGGAAGTTTGGGATGGGATCAAGATCAATGGGACTGCAATTGCAGGCATGGACTTTCCAGGAATATGGGGACTAGTAGCTCAGGATCTGGAGAGCTCAAGGAATTGTGAGAGATCCGAGAAAACTGCAGTAAAAGGCTCCTTATATATGCAACAGGCATGCTCATGGGAGAAATACAAACATCTCTCCCCTTTCACCCCAATACCCTCCACAACTTGAAACACAAGGAGTTGTGATTGAATGAATGAATTAGGGCTTGTGCCCCTTGTTTCATTCACAATGCACAATGCATGCTCGCCTCCTACACGCGCATCGCACTTTCTCTCGCGGAAGTCCTGAGGAATATTCCATCGGATATCCCGCTAGCCGAGGACAGAATATCCGTTTAGGTCTTAAACCCTAACGTATTATCCTTTATCCTTCTATCGCAAACCGCCAACCCACATTCAATGGCACATTACATGCATGCATGTCTCGACGGATGAAAGAGACCATAGCGCGAGTATATTTGGGTTCATACAATACGTGAGTGGTGGTGTATAATCGTATATCATGGACGAGCCACCTACCTCAGATGCTTTATCTGCGAACATCCCGTACTACGAACACTCTCCCATCAGAGTCGTCGAATCGTCTCAAGGGATGAGTGATCAAAGAGGGATCCTCATGTTGAGGTCATGAGTAAGTGCGTTTGCGTAGAATCAGTAAACATGAAAACCCCCGCAACATTCACTTTCACCTACCGATTTGACGTGCGTGCGGGATAATTAACGTTCATGTACGACTACCATACTAGTATAGGCTACCAATTATCCTACTATACCCCTCAATTAAGTGTTCCCCGCAAAAAAATGCTGCTTTCTTTGTTTGGCAAGGAACAATGGCAGCTGGTCCAGCTCTGAGCCTTCTCGACACAATCGTTAAAGTGGATGGTATGGCTTTTGATAATTTATATAGTTTCATGGTTGATAACTTATACGAATCTTACACGAAAGTAACATTTTTGTGGCAGTTATCAAGACAAAATAAAGAACTTGCATTTTAATGTCCAGACGTACGTCTTCTCTTACTGTGAAGAGCAAAAAAAAAAAACCATGAGAAAGGGGGAAAAACCCAAGAAGCCCTAGAAAAAACCCCAAAGCCCAAACCCTAACCCCAAACATTAGTGTCAACCTCAACGCCTCCATTTGGGCTGAAAAGACGTGGTTTTTCCCAATTTACAAACACCAAAAGCCAGGCAGAGCAGCGGCACATCAGAAAAATGCGTCTCTCACGCTTCCCCTTGAGTGCGTACGTAGTATGTGGTGAAGATTAGCATCGTTACCACGTTAAAACCATGGGATGCGTGGTAGCACCAGCGGGTGAGGACGACTCCTTTTTCGCCGAGGTTGGGGTCGTAGTACCACCAGACGCAGCGTCACCACCGTTGGGAAAGTGCCTGAAGCCCTGCAAGTCGCTCTCGTACCTCAACCGTTTGCCCAGAAGAGGGCTGAACCCAGGACTAGGACGCGGGGCCAACTCCGATGGTACACCGTTGGACGTAGCTACCATTCCGTTGACAAGTGGGGACTTCATTGGGGTAAAGTACATCGGGCTGTTGTTGGCCATCGCGGACTTCGTCTTGAGGAATGACGGCGAAGGACGGCCCCAGCTTGACGGTCCGTTCGGACTCGCATCCTCGGCGGCGGCGGAGATGTACTGGCTCTTCTTGAGCAAAAGGTTGCTCGGAGCCGGCGAGAACGGCGTTGTAGCCGCCGGTCCGTCCGAAATCCGACTAGACGTCCGACTGCCAAAGTCGAATTCCGGCTGCTGTTTCTCGTGGAGTACCGACAGAATTGACGACGGCTGCTCCTCGAGGACGGTTTCGTCCTCTATTACTCGATCGCGTTCCGTTTCAGGCAGCTGCTCCAAGCACTTGCCCTAAAAACATCGAGAAATCAGCTCATAACCCTAAACCCTAACCCTAAAATCACAAAACCCGAAAAGAAAACGAGTCCTTACAAGCAGCTGGGTCCTGTACTCGCACATACTCCGTAGCTTGCTAGCACTGTCCCCATCCGGATAATTGGCCAGCCATTGTTGCTCCAATTGCAGTAGTCTATGATGAACAGCCGACGCCTCCGTGAAGCGACAACGCTGCGGTACCACGGTTAACCACGCACCGTACCAATGGTACTAGCACCGTACGTACCTGAAGGTAGAACATCACCAAAAGGCTACCACTGGACGAACCGGGGTCTTGCACCGCCTGCTGAAACAAGCATTTCTTCAGGACCTTCTCCTCGTCCGACTGCTGCCACGGGAGCTCCAACATCCGGTCGACGACGTTGAGCTGAATGCAAAGGAGGCAGATCTCCCCGACGAGCACGTCCTGCTCCTCGGCCCAGTCTCTTCGGGGTCCGAGCTCGTCCTCGTCGCATCTCGGTGTCCGAGCTTCGGCCTTCACGGCACTGCAATGCCTTTGCTGGTACTTGTACGCCTCCATCAGAAGGCCGCACTTGATCCATAGTCGGATAGCGGTGACGGCCTCTACGAGCGGAGCCGGGGAAGACACTCCGAGAGGGAAACGGCCGCTCGACTTGAGCACCGAGTACGCGACCTCGGCTCGGTTCCGTTCCAGTAGAACTCGGCAGATTTTTTGGTGCAAATTCGGAGACACTATCTCGGGAAGGAGATGGCAAGCTTTCTGAAAGAGAAAAACATAGGAAAAAAAAAATTCAAAAAACAATGAAACGGAGAAAGCTCACCTCAAGTGCAGCCTCCTCGTTGTTGTCCAGTAGGTAGAACACGAAGGACTCGAGCATCGATTGCCGGGGTATAGAAAAACAGTTCGCATAATCATCGATCATAGCGTCCCATGACGTTTCATGCTCGGCCGTGGGAACTCCCCAGTGCCGATCGTATAAGTAGTATAAAAACTGCAAAATAATCAATCATAAAAAACTAAACCCTAACCCTTAAGGCAACCCGAAACCTAAACCCTAAAAGTCGACACTAAATGAACAGAGCATACCGTGGCCTTCTTCGCGAGGAAGAGTTCGGGTGATCCGCTCAAAAACAGCAGGTCGACGGCGGAGCTCACGGACTCGGGCGGGTACACTTCTCGGTCGAACGTGTAGAGTGAACTTTTACGTCGTAGCAGGTGTACCACGTACTCGTTACCCGGTTCTCCGAAACCGATGTTCTGCAACGCATCTTCGATGAAGAGTGTCGAGCTCGGCTTCGGCCCAAAACGGCCGGACCCCGGTGCGTAGTCGGGCCATGCTCGGTACAACGCCGCCTGCTTCCTTTCTTGGAACGCAAGCTTCCAGTCCACAACGCTCGAATAACAAAAATTGACGTTTTCGAGGAATTGGTGCCTTATGCACCAGGACATCACCTCCAAATGCTGCACGCAACCATTAGACATATTCCTAGAAAAAAACTTTCACTTTTCCATACCTGAAGTACCAAGCGTGCACCATCGAGAAGTTCGTGGAGTTCCTGGAGTGATGCCGAGGATGGATCCAGAGGCGTTTCTAGGGTTTCGAGGACGGCGCAGACGCCTTGGAGCCGTCGTTCATGCTTGTCCAAAGCGTCCATCTTCCGAATGGCCGACTTGGAGTCGTCTACAAATACGAAGAAGTTAAATAAGAGTTACATGCTAAAAGTTACAGTTACATGCTTAAATGTAAGTTAGGACAATTAGGTCTACTTACATAAATTAGTAAAATGCAGCAACAAATGCAAAATGATGTAGTTACAAAACGCGAATATACGTACATATATCCTTGAGAATACGAATAGTCGCCGTCAGTGTACGCTTGCACCACTCCTTAACGACGGCACCATCCAGAAGCATGGAGATGACGGCGTCACTGGAAACGGCCGTTTCGTCCATGCAAACGTCCGCAACATCTAACAACGAGCGTTAAATAACGTTAAATGCATAAAAAAACTCACAATGGCAGACGACGGACGCCAAGTTGTGGTCGATGGCAACGTCGAAAAAGGAGCAGAGACGCCAAGCGTCCAGCGTCCAGTAAGGACCATCGGTTTCACTATTGTGGAAGTCGGATTCGCGAGCCGGGGATAGCAAACCGCCCTGAACGCACTCGTCGTAGAGGCGAAGCCTGAGAATTGGATGTCTCGTGGTTACGGGCGTTCTGCAAACAGGGCAGACGTCGCAACGCTGGCTGCATTCTATGCAGAGGCAGGCATGGCCGCACGACGTGAGGAGATGTTGGACGGGCCTTCCGCAGCTTCGCAGATCTCGGGTTGCCCTGCATTTCTCGATTTTGGCCTCTTTGCAGAGGTCCCATGGGTCCAAGGCCGCCATACGCTCCAGGGCTTGCTGCAGGGATGAACTTTCCAGCGTCAGGAAATGCGGGCGTTTCTTGCGCGCCTGATGCCTGTGCATGAATTCTACGGAAACGATTGCTTACCATGGCTCCCATTGGAATGCGAGCGCCTTCGAGCTGCTGCCCTAAACCCTCAAAAAAACCCTACACACATTGTGCGACGAATGTTCTTTCTGACAAATAAGTTTTTAAGATTAACTTTAACAAAGTTAAGAACAGTTGTTTTAAGTGATACATTTAACATCCGCGCGAACTAATATTTTCGTTGACAACTTTTGGATATATAAATA
>LDJE01046686.1:0-10771 GCA_001021135.1 Selaginella kraussiana
TGTTTTATTCAAGAGAGCTAAAGTCCCAGCCGCTTGGGGGTCTGACCACGAAGCGGCGTCCCAGGCACCCTCAAGCCAGGAGTAGAAATGGACTGCTTCTCTCTGGCCAACTTCGTCTCTCTCGCCTTCCGCTGCTTGGACGACTCCTCCCGAGCTTCAATATGTCGCAACCTCTCCATCTCCTGTTCCATCACCGTCTTCTCCACCCGCTGCTTCTTCCGCTGCTCCAGCCTCGAAGTATGCGAGTCCTTGATCGAGAAGAACATCGGCCCCATCTCCGCAAGCCACTGTGGTTCCACCGCGGTGACGCACTGCATGTACTCTTTGCTCGTCAGCGTCAACTCGTGGTACACCACATACTCCGGGGTGTAACCGAGCCCGTAAAGCGCACTGCTCGGATGAAGATGGCACGGCATCCCGGTTCTGCAGTTCACGTACTCGCCAATGCCCTTGAGCCTGCCGGCGTTGTGGAAATAGGCCGAGCAGATCGCCTTTCGGACGTCGTCCCAGTCCGAATGGCACGAGCTCATCTCGATCTTCTGCTTCTCCAGAATGTCCTGCAGCTGTGACCTAACCTCTCGAGCCTTGAGCAGCCCCTTCCTCTGCAGATAGTGATCGTTGCACCATTTCACCCCGAACTTGTTCTCCAAAGCTCGCTGGTAAACATTCAGCAGCGTGAGGTGATCACTCTCGGGCACGAAGAACTTCTCGCGGGCGGCGTCGCTCTCCTCGGCCCGTTCCTTCGGCCGGTGGAAAACCGACGGTACCGAAAGCATCGAAACGATGGTAAGCACTTCGCTCAGGCACTTGAGCTCGTCTCCCGCAAGTAGCATCTTCCCCAGAGGTGGATCCAGCGGGAACTCGACCATCTTACGCCCTAAGCTCGTCAATCTCCCAACGTTGTCAAGAGCTCCCAGAATCCACAGCTGATACATCGAGTTGAGTATGTTGTCCTGCGGTGGCGGATCCATGAAGTCGAAGTCGAGTAAGTTCTCGATGTTCAGGGACTTGAGCAGCAGAACGACGTTGCCGAGGTTGGTTCTCTGGATCTCGGGCACCGGATTGGCAAGCATCTCGTTGAGATATGCCGTCTCGGTGAACAACCGGTAGCAAGTTCCGGGCCCTGTTCTTCCTGCTCGGCCCGATCGCTGATCGGCTGCTGCACGGCTGATGGGAAACACCTGGAGAGCGTCCATACCCATGCGAGGATTGTAGAACTTGATCTTGCTGTAGCCCGAGTCGATCACGTAGAGAATACCATCGACCGTCAACGACGTTTCTGCGATGTTCGTCGCGATGACACACTTCCGAACACCCTCCTCGGCCTTCTGGAAGATCTTGGCTTGCAAGTCCGACGGCATCTGCGAGTAGATGGGCAACACCAGCAGAGGAGCTGCCGGACGTTGCGAAGTTGCGTCCAGTTGCTGCATTCTCTCCGTCAGTGCGTTCCCGGCGGTGTAAATCTCGTCTTGTCCCGTGAGGAAGATCAGTATGTCACCAGGCGGACTCCCGAGATGTATCGTCATCGCTTGCTTCACGGCCGCCTCCACATAATCTTCAGCGGGCGTCTTACTGTACATTACGTTCACAGGGAACGTTCGGCCGGGAATGTTGAAGACGGGAACGCTGCATAAAAGAAGCTTCGTCAGTAACCACGTCTAGGGCTGAAGGTTTAGTACGTAGGGTTTGGGTCTAGGGTTTAACTAACCTTCCAAAGAAGTTGGAGAACTTCTGAGCGTTGAGGGTAGCAGACGTCACAATGAGCTTGAAGTTTCGACGGCGAGCAACGACTTGCTTCAAGATCCCAAACAGCACGTCCGTGTTAAGACTACGTTCGTGAGCCTCGTCCATGATGACCACACTAATCAAAACGATCAAAAGTAAAGTCTCAGAAATTCTAATCAGGCTCTAATTAAGTACCTGTAATTCTCGAGATCAGGCTCCCTCAAAGTCTCACGCAGCAGAACTCCGTCCGTCATGTACTGCACAAAAAACGTTAGATCCTTGCCACAATACAAGCCCTAAACCCTAACCCTAAACACCAGTTGCATACCTTGATGATCGTGTGTTCTCCAGTGACATCTTCGAAACGGATGGCATAACCAACCTTGTCTCCGAGCTCGCATTCCATCTCTTCACTAACACGTTTCGCTACGCTCATGGCAGCAACACGCCTTGGCTGCGTACAACCTATCATCCCAAGCCTCGAGTAGCCAGCCTCATGTAGATACTGCAACCCAAAAGTTAATTAGCAAAGGTAACCAAAACTCTAAACCCGTCTGTTTACCTGAGTCATCTGCGTTGTTTTTCCGGACCCGGTTTCTCCCACAACCACGATGACTTGGTTCTCTCGTATAACCTGCAATGCGATACATTAGAAACGTAAACCCTAAACCCTAGGTAAGTACCTGTAAGAGGTCATCCTTAACAGAGTAGATGGGCAAGTACTCCCGTTGCTCAAGGAGAGTCTTCGATTTGGCAAAATCACTAGCGGCTTCTGATTTCTTCATGTGCTTCGCAAACTTCCCACTTTCACGGTAATCGACTTCGGTTTCGTCTCCGACCTTGTCATCTTCCGCTTGTGCCGCGACCTTGTATACATACGTACACATACGGCAAGCACGATGATATGCGAAACCCTAGAACATACCTCTTCCGCAGTCTTCTTAACACCAAGAATGTTCCCGAGCCTCGAACCCGAAAGCTCCCAAAACTTCTGCTGGTACTTCTGCATGTTTTGCTTCTCTCGCGACTCTCGAACCAAGTTCGATCCTTTCCGAGCAATGAGAGCCATGTCCGAGGTCTGATCCTTCACCGGCATCACAGCTTCGGCCTGCTTCGTGAACACGAGCCTGCCGTCAAGAAACGGAGGCTTCGTATCTGAAAAAAATACAAATGCGATGAGACATACGGAGGAATACACGAAGCTACGGCACTTACCGTGCACCAGAAGAATGACCCGGTTCTCGTCTTCGTCGTCGAACTCGGTCTGGACCTCCGTGTTAGCTCGGACTGCTCCGGATCGGAACAGCTGCCGGTCCTCCCACTGCGCATTGTCCTTCGTCAGCTGCGACATCTTCTGGCTCTGTGCGAGGCTCATCTTGCTTCCGTCCCTTCGCGTCTGCAAAAACGGATTCATCAGACCCGAGATCAAGAAAAACGGGAGGGAAAACATACCAGCCGCTTTATCTCGGACTCTCTCTTCTTGAACGAAGCCTCGTCTCCGAGGAACGGCGCCGAGTTGCCATCCACGTCCAATGCAGAACCGTCTTCCTCCCTATCGTACCATTGACGATCAAGCATGGCTTCAGTTTCCATATCCGGTCCATCGGCCTCGGCCCAAGAATCCTCCTTGAACTTGGGCAAATGCGTTTTCGCGTCGTGCCGCTGCGAAGCGCCGCTTGCTCGGACCGGCATAGGGGCCGGAGACTTGATGTCCCAAGCGGAAGGAGACCCTGACGGTTTAGGGTTTAGGGTTAAACATTTCGAACACCGTATAAACAACACACTTACCACTCTCCCAAGGAGACGCATATCGTGATTCCGAAGGCGACGGAAGAATGTAAGGGGATGGCGCCCAGCGATCGCTTCTGGGTGTAGCTTCACGCCCTGGGGTTTCATCCCACTCCGATCGTCCATTGTAGCTCCCTGGAAAGCACCGAAAGTTCGTATATTTACAATGGCCCGAATGAACTCGGACTCACCTGAACGAGAACTGTGCCGGTCGTAACTTCGTTCTCTGTCGCTCCTTCGGCTCCTGTCCGAGTCCCTCGATCTGTCCGAATCCCTTGACCTCTCGGAGTCGCGGCTATCATCGTAGCCACGACCCCTTCTGCTGGAGCCGGTACTGTAGTACCCAACCTCCTAGCAAGCACAAACCACTCTAGTGAGAATAGACATGCACTCGAAAAATGCACACGATTAACTTACCGACTTTCTCCTCTTTGAACGCTCGGCGATAGCAGCGACGGTATCAGGGTTCGGCCCGCCTGATTAACAATGATTAGCAATGATAAGCGATTAACCAGCTTTATAGCTTACCAGGATGTGACGGCGTGTCCATAGGGCGTGGCGGCCGATAGTTTCTTGGGCCCGAAGCGGTAACCTTGCGTTCTACCAGCGTCTCAGGTTCTCTGTCCTTGAAACCCTCGGCAGCCAAAGACGTGATGTTTCCACCTGATTGTCTTTGTTCATTGCGTTTGGCTATGGCCAGAGTGTCTAGACCTGATCCCAAATATTGGTAAGCTCCTGAATGAAGGTCAGACAATGCACTTACCTAGCCGTGATTTCCGTTCTTCGGGAACCTTGAAGACGACGCGGTCCGAGCCGGAGAACTGGAGGCCGCCCTTGGTGTCGCTCTCTCCCTCCAGCTTCTCGCCAGTGGAAACGAACTGCTGCGTCTCATTCTGCGAATTCAGGTCAGAACACATCGAATCGAATAATCGCCTACGAAATCCAACCTTCTGGCTCATGGCGCTCACTGCGTCCGCTAAGAACCCTAAATCCTTGAAGAACCCTATATTTTAGGGCTTCGTTATTTACGTCAACCCAAACCCTGATTTACGGCGTGTTTAAATTGTTGAAATTATCATTCAAATGAAAAATTCATGCGAACATTTTTGTTCAAAAAATCAATGCTCCTCCTTGAGTTTTTGCTGATCATCCCCATCTTCACGGAGCCACGCCTGTAACAAAATTAACATTTTTTTACCACCAACTTCACCAAAAACTCACCTTCTCAAGGCGAGAAATTCGCTTGGACTGCGAGTCCATGGCGATTTCCAGCTTCTGCAGGGAATGCAAGACCGCCAGGAGATGGTTGCACGATTTGGACGTGCAGTGCTCGTCGACGGTACCCTGGGGCAACTTATCCTCGCAACCAACGTTCTGGAAGGGGCAAGCCACCACCTTCATGGCACAAACCGTGACGCAGTGCTTGTCCATATCACCCCTCTTCACGGGCTCCCCGCAGCCCTGCTCGCATGTCACGACCTTCGCCGGGCACCTCGAGTCGTGCAGCTCGGCTCGGACAGCCGAGAACACCTCGGTGCATCCCTCGTTCCCACAGCTCGTCGGTCGCAGAATGCAGCGGGACTTGTGCTCTGCAAGATCCTCACTGGAAGCCGCCTTCATCTGGCACTGCACCAACATGTCCCTGTCGATCCTCCGAAACAGTTGCTTCGCAAGTATCTCCCTCCGGCCGAACATCCACAGTCCCGATCGATCGAACTCGGTCACCAGCTCGTCAATCTTCTCGTCCTTCTTGTCGCTACTCAAGATCCTGCTCGACACTCTTCCCAACAAGTTGGACTTGGATCGAACGAAGCCATCCAGCACGCCTTGCACCAATTTCATGGGCTGCGGCGGCGGAATTCTGCTGCTACTCACACTCTTTCCGACCGTATCCTCGTAATTCGTGCTCCACTGCTCCAGGTAGTCGATCAAATCACGCTTCATGTCGTTCGCAATGGCAGCCGGCTGGTTGAAAAGATCACCAATTGTCTTCTCCACACACGCCGCCGCCAGCGTCACGAGGAGCATCTTGGTGAGCTTCTGCACCTGCTCGACGTCATAGTAGCCGCATTCCTGCATCTCCACTGGAGCTTCCACAGAGCTATGATCCAGCTCCACTGAAGCTCCCACAGGGCTCCCATCAGTAGAAGCAGCGCCTTCCTCCATTTGCCCTTCAAGAACCCTAAAAAACGGAGTGAATGAGTGAGCTTTAAGCGACGACGAACATGGTCGTGCAGGTTCGTGTTTGCCTATCCAGCTCCTCCGTGGGCCACACGCTGCTCGAAAAGAGCAAACTCAACAACAGACATAATGCAGGGCCGTGCAACCACGGTACAATGTCCGTGCTACCGCGGTACTCTGACGTGGCAACCATGGTAACATGGCAATGGTAAGTCTTATTGTCAGAATAAGAAGCGCTCTGTACATTCTAAGTGTGTGTCATCATCAGCCAGAAAAACATGTTCCATCGTCGTGCTCGGTCCTCGTCTCGGCTCGGTACTCGGCTCAAACGTCTCGGCTCCGTTTCCACTTGGAAGCGTTGAGCAGCGACTCAAACATCTCCATTTGCATCTTGGTACGACGGATCTCGAGATCGTAGAGCATCTGCGTGCGCTTCAGCTCCATCTGAACAAGCATCTCGGTCCGCTTCAGCTCCACCTCTTGAGCCTGAACCCTCCTAGTCTCCACATCCAGCACCAGCCGCTCGTGATCCCTCTGCAGCTCCATCCGGTACTCCTCGATCTTCACCAAACTCTCCCCGAAGCTCCTCATGGCCGCCGCCAGCTCCGCCGCCACCGGGCACTCCCGGGCCCGTTTCCTCCGTCCCTTGGACTTCGGCGTCCCTTGCTCGTCCTCCTCCTCTTCCTCCTCGCGGTCCGTGCTCTCCTTCCGCGAGTACGACGTATCATCGGGCTTGTCCTCGGGTACATCAGCGTGGGGACGGCAGTCCAGCAACTCCAGCTGATGCGGCGGCGCCGCCACCGCCAACGGTATTTCATGCACGCTTTCCCGCTCGTGATGGTGATGCTGGTGGTGAAGGTGATGGTGACCACCACCCTGGTGCTGCTGCTGCTGCTGGTGCAGATGAAGATGGTTACCACCACCCGGTTGTGGGGTTTGGTGAAGATGGTAACCCGTGGTAGTAGCAGCACTCTCAAGGTGCTGCTGCTGGTGTTGACGCTCACCACCGCCACCGCCACCGCCGCCGGTTTCAAAGTCGGCGGCTTCCCGTAACAGGCGGACCTTATCACCGAAGACCATGTTGAGACGATCATACCACGGCCACTTCGACTGGTTGAAGTTGGCGACGATCTTCTCCTGCCTGAAACGCCCTCGCAGCTTCTCGATCTTGTGTCGGCACTGATCGCCCGTCTTGGGCACGCCGCAACGTTGCCCGAGCTCCGCTCCAACTTCGTCCCAATTTTTTGCCTTGAGGTTCCCGCGACGAAGGCTGTTCCATTTCTCCTCGTAGACGTCGATCAGACACTCGGTCGCCGTGTCCGTCCACGCCGTCTTCCCGTTCGTGGGCGGCAGCTTTGCGAGACGCTCGTACTCCTGGAGCTGCTGGCCGGGGTGTTGTTGCTGCTGCTGCTGCTGCTGCTGTTGGTGATGGTGTGACTGCTGCGATTGGTGATGATGAGCCTGGTGGTGGTGATGGTGGTGGTGCAAGTCCTCCTTCATCACTAGTGGTATCGGCGATTGCGACGACGCGTTCGGCTCCGCAATGCAGAGTGCATATGGAGTGGAATGATGGAGCGCCATCAATTCGATCAAACCTGAGCGCCGCCTCCGCTCCTCCGCCGCGCCACCTCCGCTCCGCCGCCGCTCCGCCCGCAAACCCTTTTTGACGCCCTAATTTTGACTAAAGAGCTATGTCGTACAGGGTCCGTACAATGTCGGGAAGAACCCTAATCAAAACAGGGGGTTTTACAATGCAAATGCATGCGCCTTCCGTCGCCTCGCTCAACAGAATGCATGCGGAGAATCGGGACGCCCTGCTTCGGGCGATGATTGCAAAGCTTGAATCCAATGGGACGGTAGCGTCTGGAGTGGCGATCCTGCAGGTTCGTGACAGTTTTTCGGGTATTTCATGTTCATTTTTCGTGTTCAGGGCGGAGAAGAGCAGACGAGATACTGTACGGATCACACTCTACTATTCAGGTATATGTTTATACATTTGATAACGTACAAGCGTACATTCTGGTTGACGATATTACAGACAGGAGAGCTACTTCGCGTATTTGTTTGGCGTGAAAGAACCTGGATTCTACGGGGCAATTGTAAGTTTTCTTTTTTGTTGAAATCAACTTAAATGTGATTGTTTGTATAGGATATAGGGACGGGGCGAAGCTTTCTCTTCATTCCCAGGTTGTACCCATCGTATGCAATTTGGCAGGGAGAAATACGATCACCAGACTACTTCAAGGTTCGCTAACTGTGATACATCGCTTGCGTCTAATAGTATGTGCTAGGATTTGTACGGGATAGATGCTGTTTATTACATTGAGGATATATCTGAGACACTCAAAGGTTTGAGCCCTGTGCTCTATGTACTCTACGGGCTAAACACCGACAGCAACAATTACTCGAAACCGGCAACATTTGAAGTAATCATTTTTCAAGTATTGAACATTTATCAATTTAATTTTTCAGGGAATTGAACACTTCGAGGTGAACTCGCAGCTTTTGCATCCGATTTTGACCGAATGCCGAGTGCACAAATCGCCTCTAGAACTGGAGCTCATGCGCTACGTTAACAATGTGAGCTCGGCCGCCCACGTTGAGGTAATTTCTTCAGGAAATTAAATTAAATATTGAATGAGCCGTATGTATACAGGTGATGCGTCTTGCTAAGCCAGGACTGATGGAATACCAACTTGAGAGCACGTTTCTGCACTATGCGTACATGTGGGGTGGATGTCGCGAGGTTTCTTACACTTGCATTTGCGCAACCGGGAAAAACAGGTAATGCAAATTCTCTACATTTTACACACACTAAAAAACATTAAAAAAATTCTCCACATTTTTACTCACTTGCGAGATGCCTTTTGTAGTGCGGTACTTCATTACGGGCACGCTGCAGCTCCGAACGACGAGGTCGGCTCTTGAAAGTGTATTCCACTACCATGATGTTAACAAAGTATCTACTTTTCAGGGTTTATACGACGGTGGAATGGCACTTTTGGACATGGGTGCGGAGTATCATTTCTATGGTTCGGATATTACGTGCTCATACCCAGTGAACGGGAAATTCACCAACGAGCAACGTATTATTTATCAGGTACCTGTTTTAAACAACCAAAATTTAATTCTAACTTTCGTTGATTCCAGGGGGTCCTCAATGCTCAGAAGTCCGTGATCGCATCTATCAAACCGGGGGTCAGCTGGGTTGACATGCACAAGTATTATTTACTTTCATTTTTTAAATAAATTAGTCTGAATTATGCAGGCTGGCCGAGCTGAAAATTCTCGATAGCCTGAAGGAAGCAGGCTGCGTGAAAGGGTGATTAATCACGTCATTAATATAATCGCTCTTTTTATCTTGATCTTTCAGAGAGGTAGAGGAAATGGTGGAGAAGCGAGTTGGAGCTGTCTTTA
This sequence comes from Selaginella kraussiana, assembly GCA_001021135.1. Lineage (NCBI taxonomy): Eukaryota > Viridiplantae > Streptophyta > Lycopodiopsida > Selaginellales > Selaginellaceae > Selaginella > Selaginella kraussiana. The sequence goes on from LDJE01046686.1 coordinate 9,112, forward strand.
TGCCTCACGGTTTGGGTCACTTGCTTGGAATGGACACCCACGATCCTGGCGGCTACCCGAAGGTATTTTCACTGTTTTTTTTGGGGGCATTTTCGGCATTTTCTTCATTGTTTTAATAGGGTGTCTGTAGAATCAACGAGCCTGGACTCAAATCCCTGAGAACAGCTCGGCTGCTCGAAGCCGGAATGGTAAACTGTCTTCTTTTTTTTTTGCTAGAACTCATACTGGTTTTCAGGTTGTCACAGTTGAGCCTGGGTGCTACTTCATTGGAACTCTCTTAGATTCCGCTCTTCGTGACAAAGAGCTCTCGAGCTTTCTCCATGAAGAGACCATCGACAAGTTCCGGAATTTCGGTGGAGTGCGACTCGAAGACGATTTGGTAAGAAGTTGAGCAATTCTCGAACTATGTTGATGCATTTCAGGTTGTGACGGAGAATGGATGTGAAAACCTAACGAAGTGCCCTCGCGAAATTGAGGACGTAGAATCCGTCATGGCCGGAGGAGTATGGGTGATAGAATGAAACAAAATCTTAAGAAATGGAATGTTGTTTCGAATATTCATCTTGGGGTTTAGGGTCCATTAGAACTACTGTGGATAAGGTGCTGTGGAATGGCGTCCGCCTGCTGCGTCCACCAGGTACATGTTTTATTGTTCGGAAGGAACGCCAAGTATTTGTGCAGATTTCTAGCGCACCGGCAGGCGGCAATGGATTGAAGCAACCAAGTTGGACGTCGTCTCCGTTTCTCGCAAGGTCCTCGCAGCTCTTGAGATTGCCGAAGCTCTCCCGTGCAAATGCAGGGCGTCTAGTGACTTGCGCAAGCATGTTTCGCACAATCGCCACTACACCAGATTCCGAAGCTCCAACTTCCGATCTGGAAGACGGCGGTGAGCAGAACGAGGTGAATGACGAGACGGAAGCTCTTGAGAAACAGGAAGATGGAGAAGAAAAGCCTGTGAGGTTTAACAAAAAAACTAAGTCCCTGGTTCACATTCTTGAGGTGGGTAAGTTGCTTCTCAAACTGTTATTGCATATTTCCACAATGAGTTTTGAATTTATTGTGTGTGTTTTTTGCAGGCCCTTCATCAGCAGGCGATTGACGAAGCTAAGAAGGACAAGGAAATACCGGATATCAGACCGGGGTACGTTGTGCAAATTAGAATCGTAAGTTTTCGAGCTCCGAGCTATGTCCGTCGGTATCACACATTTTGCATTGCTTCAGGATGCTCCCGAAACCAAACGGAGGGTCGCTCTTCTCCGTGGGATCGTCATATGTCGGAGGAACAATGGAGTGAACACGACTTTCACGATTAGGAGGATGATTGCCGGAGTTGGAGTAGAGATCGTTATCCCTCTGTAAGTGTTTTAGGATCTGCGGCATTGTGTTCTGATTGGTCCTTGTTGCAGCTACTCACCCAACATACAGGAGATCACAGTGCTCAAGAAAACCAAAGTGAGAAGGGCCAAGTTGTATTACTTGCGGAAAAAACTCGCAAAGTTCTCAACGTTTTGAGAACGTTTCATTTTGTGCTTTTAAATTCCGTTTGTATAAATATTTCGAGGCAATCAAAACAAGTTAACATAACTTTGATTTTTAAATACTCGAGTTGTTCTATCATTGTTGTAAGGAAATTTATAAAATCGCTCCTTGTACATTCTTT
>LDJE01046757.1:0-10307 GCA_001021135.1 Selaginella kraussiana
ACTGACTCTTGGGTATTTCATTTTACTGGGGTCTTCGTCCAGATTCTGAACTTGCATATGTACGGGAAGCCGCCGACAACGTGCCGAGGGTTAAGATAATGTTATTAAGTACGTAACAGTGCCGAGGGTTATCCCTACCAGACTGCTTTGGGACGAGGGTGACTTCTCGAATTTGTTATTTCTTTTGGAAGTTTGCGCTCGAAGCTAAAACAACCTTTTTATCAAGCATTTCATTTTGATACTTGTCTTTCCCAACAATTATATTTCTACATTACACCATTTGCTCATGAAGAGCTTCTACTTGTCATGCACTGGTTCCAACAGATTAAGCGAACTGGCCATATGTTCCTTGAGCTCCTCAATGATACATAAAGCATCTCGTTGCCATCTGGCCGTGTCAAAGGTGCTTTTAGTCGACTGAGTCTTATGCAACAACTGGCCGGTGCAATTAAGTACGTAACAGCCACCCTCGGCACTGTTATCTGGGAATGAACACATAAGTTCAGCATGAATACAAAATTTACTAAAGTATTGAGCGACAACATACGTTATCCGGGTAGTGAATACATTGTTCAATCTAAAAGCTATGTTCTTACTATTATATATCCATCAATGGTGTTGCATGATAAAACCCGTCCCAGGTGTAGCCACATGTGCCACCCCTTACGTTCAACATGGAGTTTTCCCTTTGCATTTCTTGAATGAGAGGCACACAAGCTCTTGACAGTGCTTGTTGAATGGCCAATACCCGCAAGCTACTCTTCTGCATCTGCATAAACAAGAAGTAACGTTTTCTACCTTGAAAAAACCGGACCATTGCCTGGATATGGTGAAGAGTTGCTTTGGAAATACGACGGCACCCACGGACGTCGAGAATTTGAAGACAATGGTTAAGAGTTGGAAAGAGCACTTGTACTGCAGCGTCTGTTATCAACTTGCACCCATTAAGATGGAGTACTTTGAGTTCCTTGCAGTGGAACGCAATGGCTCTGCCATGAGGGGCACTTTAGATACTTTAAAACCTATTTGACATACCTTGTTGAAGGGATATTAATCCTGTCACACTCTTCCAAGCTCAAAATCTGAAGACCGGTGCACCCTTCAACAAGGGACATCACACCTCTATCTGTGACCCGAGGTCCCGGTCGAGAGCCTGGTCCAAGACCCTGCAATAGGATTTTATTTGAGGTTTCAGGGTTTAGGGCTGAAACCCTAATAGGTTAAGCCTTAAAACCTCAACCTTTTAGGGTTGAGGGCAAGAAGCACACCTGTAAACGAAGCTCTTTCAAGCTAGTGCAGAACATACCAAACCGACAGAGAACTCTGTCCGTCACAGTTGGAAGGGCAACTCTTTCCAGCCTGTTGAGGTTGCAGGCAAGCTCGCAAAGAACTCCCTCTTCAATCTGTCAAAGCCCACAAACCCTAACCCTAAACCCAAAAATGCAGAAGATTTACCGATGTCAGGTCCTGCACCCGATATGCTCCTTGTTTCGAGTGAGATAAATCCAAGGTCTTGAGATTTTTGTAGCAGAGTGCTATTTGCTTCCAGCTTACATTGAACAAGGTCTGTGCATGAAGAACCTCGAGATTACTATGAACGAGCCCGACTATCGTCTCCAACGATGCTGATTGATGAGGACTTGTGTACAAACGCAAGGACAACAGGGTAGAGGGTGCAACACCTGGTTCCTGCTCGGCCCTGTTACCGAGCAACGGTGAAACCAGAGAAAAATGGGCAAGTTGTAGACAAGTTCTGAAGATGAGAGAAACAGATTCCCATCCAAGTTCCCAACTTTGCAAATCCAAGCTTGTTATGTGCGGAAGCCTTGGCTTAATGAAATTAAAGCCTTTGGTGGTGATGTCCGTCGAGAAATCCACATCGAGGGTTGTCAAGTTCATCGGAAGCACAGCCAGAAAATCGTCGTTGAATAGAGAATTCCATCCACACGAAGCTCTGTTCTGAGGATGCTGGGCGTGAAGGTCGAGTTTCACAAGTTGAGGTGGGAAGTGCTTGGCAATCTCGAGAATGTCGATGTTTCCGCATGACACAATGGATAGATCGTTCAATCGGGGCAGCAGGGCAACAATGGGGATGATATCCGCACTAGTAATGGTCGTCAGCCTGAAAATGAGATATCGTTACTGCTACTTAATAATATTAGTGTCATTAATACATTTTAATTCAATAGTACTACCGATTCTCTGTTCTCTGTTAATACAGATAGTACAACAGAGTCCAAGATACTAGTAAGACCTATCCATGTCCTCTTTTTGTAATGTACGTCGTACGTCACTGCTACCCTCAGGTATGAATAATTTTAACTACGTTCATACTCTGCATGTGCATCCCTACTACGTATACATGACTGTAGTACTATGCATCTACAACGTACCCGATCAAATGAAGCTTGGAGATGGTAGAAGCGTGCCGGTTTGCAGTGTCAATATAATTCTGAAACCTCTGAAAAACGATGTGTGTGATTAACTATAATTTGATGAGCTCACCAATGGGCTGAAGGTGATCGGGGGAGGTACAAGCTCAAAAACCTGGAGATCAGTGGGATCACCACTGGGAAAACAAAATGCACTTACCAGAAACGATAAGCAAAGCCGACACCATCGACGGCAGACCATGGCCACTTGAGAGATGAGCTTGCGTGTCGAGATGCGTTCCACGGAGAGTATCTGGAGCATCGTATCGTCGGAAAGCAGCCCGGTGAGCGACTCCTGCTCTCCATCATCGCGTCGTTCGGCGCTCCTGCGCAGTTGCTTATGCATGGAGCCAAAGAACCCTAAATTTGCATTCATTTACCCCTTTAGCCGCATTCTCGATAAAGGACACTATGGTCGGAGATATTTCCGATACCCTTGTCAAGTCCATCTCGAAAAACATCAGGTCAATGCATCAAAACTTGTAATCACATCAGAGAATAAGTTCATCTCGATTTACCTATCGTACCACCTACATTCTAGCCCCAAGTTGCATCTAGAACACTTGAAGTAGCAATCTGCATCATGGAAATGACTATAAGCTCAGTTGGTCTTCCACTGGAAATGTCAGATTTGGCCTACGTACAGAGACATCTGAGACTTGGAGCTCCCAGCTTTCAAAGGTCTTAAAAGCAGAGCTTGCTGCGCTAGCAACTTGCAATCTCTGGCGCAATGTCTTGCTACTGCTACTTCAACAACCGAGAACTAGAGAAGATGGACCTTCACGCCAAACAACAAAAGCATGAATACCCATCCACGAAACGCAAGCCCAATCAGTCTCCATGTACACATCTTTTCAGCCGCCCATGGCCAGTGACATACAAGATGCAGATTTTAAATGTGTTTCTCCAACCAAAGTGGCTCTCATGTGCCTTTCTGTCTGCTCACTGCCATTCTTGCTCCTGTTAGATTGTATCAGCTTGGAAACTAGTGCTGTCTTCTTGGTTGTCCTGCTAACCTTCGATTATATCACGGGTTTAGGGTTTAGTATCACAACGTCATGATCGCAGCTTTGTCCATTTATTAGGCAAGCAATACTGTGTATGAGAGCTTCCATAACTGCGACAAAGATGCATTTTCACTTCTCTTAAACCTCGGGAATCTTTGCTATTCAAAACAAGCATTTCTACTATGAATCGCTCGTACAAAAGTCTTGTCTTTGGCCTGGAGTTTTCGCTTTGAAAGCTACCCGAGTGCTTTGCTCTATTGTCAAAACTTGCGCCTGCTGCCAGATTATCTGAGTATTTTGCTTTTCTTGCGTCGCCTTGAGTTACTGCACAAAGCAGCTGCTACTGGCTGTTCGCTGCTTGCAGCTGCTGTTGCAGAAGTCTCTTTCCCTGGAACTTGTTCTTTGTTGTATTGTGGACTAAGCGTACATCATGATCCTGGAACTTGCATCGTTTTACCAAAATTTCCCCTTTACTACGAAGTGTTTGTCCTTTATTTTCGAAAGCTCAGTCGCATTGTGTGTACATACATGTATATTTCCTGCTTTTTGCACCAGCAGTTGCTTTCTGTGTTCCTACCTTGTTAACTTCTTTGGGGAATGCTGAATATGTGCAGATATATGTGGTTGTGGTGGTAGCGAAAGCACGCTGTAGCTGTACCGCCTTTGGCATCTTGCTGGTTAAGCCGACTTCTGCCTTGTCAGGCCCAAAAAATCGGCGTCTATTTGGCCTTTGAGGTCTATCTCCAAATCTCTTGTCTTCAGAACTTAGAACTCTGCACTCCAGAACAACATTTCCCAGAGATGAAAACTTTGCCTTTTTTACACCTTGGCTGGCAGCAGCAATATGCCATGAAAGCAGCCTCATGTCCAATCATCCTTGCTAGCAGTTCGCACGGAAACATTATGCTTCCGTCGCACTTCCCTGAACTCCTGATACAAAGGCTGCAAGGAGCTCCCCTTTGGTTTCCCATACTTCCCAGTGGCCGCTTTCTCGCTTTCTGGCTCCCAAGCCTCTCCGCGTTCGACGCTGCTCATATTCTCGGGGGGCAGGAGCAGGAGCAACATCATCATATGAAGTAACGATCGAAAGGATCAAAGACTGAGACTGAGACGTGGGTGATGTGTGCTTAAAACAGCAGATCAGTTAGACGGAAACCAGCAAAAGAGAATCATGGTCCCTCTCTCGGCATTAGTGATTGTGGCGTGCTGGTGGAACAACAGGAGCGTCCTTCGACATCAAAGCTTCCTTTTTCATCAGCACCCCTGCAAGTACATGCTCTTCAATATAATTTAGAGGCAAAGCAGCCAAGCAAAAAGCAGCAGCAGCGGCAGCAGCAGCAGCAGCAGCAGCAGCCGCAGCCCCAGTGCAGCCAGTATCAGAAGGATGGCAGATGAGGTCTTTTTAAACCCTCGTTTTGCAAATGTTTTACAAAATGGCTCAATCGTTGTCACTCCACTTTGTCTCATCAGCATGAATGCAACCGATGGCTTTGAGCCGCTTGGACGCTACCTACAACAGCAACACCAATCCAACAATGTCAAATTGTCGAACTCGTAAGGTAGGTTGTTTAAAGCTGTGTCACATACGTGTACATATATGTATATGTTACTCAGAACTTGTGCTCGTCTCTTTTAGTGCAGGAATGAAAGTGCGGGAGTGTTAATACGTACATGGGAGATGAGTCTAGGCACTGGTTATGGATGTGGAGGTGCAGCAAACAACAGTAAAATGGTACGCTTTGAGACATGAGTCATGGACGGAGATTGAAGGCCCGAGAATCAGCACTCGAAGAATCTGCAACTGGAAATCAACACGAGGAGGACGAGAACCAACCCAAGGAAGCAGCAGCAGCAGCACGTCCGCGTAACAAGTCGCCCGCTTCCTCACTACGAACAACGATCAAATCGGGAAAGTCGGTACAGGGCGCCGCAACAAAAGGGTCGCGTACAACCAAGGCTTCGGGCAAAGATCGTCATAGTAAAGTGAACACAGCAAGAGGCCCAAGAGATAGAAGAGTTCGTCTCTCCGTGTCGACGGCCATCCAATTCTACGATATCCAAGATAGGCTCGGCTTCGATCAGCCTAGCAAGGCTATAGAGTGGCTACTCAGGAAAGCTAAGCCTGCCATTGACGAGCTACATCAACAACAGGAGCAGCAGCAGCAGCGAGGAGAAGCTCCCGAAGCATCTGAAGGAGCTGAGGGACTCAAGGACGACGAGTCTCTACAAGCCACAGCATCGGAGTATCAGAAAGACGAATCGCAAGGCCAGGAGCCTCCAAATCCTGGAGTTTGGAAGTTGCATGAAGCTGCAGAATTTAGCAGTCGGTTTGGAAGTAGAACAGGCACAGCAGGACGAGTGAGTCCAGAGTCTAGAGCAAAGGCCACAAGGGACAGGGGGGTACGTGAGAAAGACAAGAGTTCTGGCTCCAAGTCCACCACGTCGACTACGAGTAGCAACACGGCTTCTAGAGAGCCCGTATTTCAGCAGCAAGGATTCGGTCAAGGGAGCAGCTTCTTCGAGAATTTGTACACGGGACCGGCTGGAATGCGCTCGTCCTTCACGCAGTTGCTTCAAGCGCCCATTTCGGCCGCCATCCTGCAACAAGGCTCCCCTCATAATTTACTGCAGAATCCGCAGTTCCTTCAAGGCTTGTACAGCAGTCAGCAGCAGCAACATTATGGACAGCAGCAGCAGCAGCAACATCATGGCTCAAGTTCTTCACTGCAACATGAACAACATCAAGTTCAAACTTACGCCTTGCAACAACAGCAGCAAGCTCAGCAAGAACATCATGGGCTTTTTCGTTCCTTCAGTGCTTCCAGCATCGTTGCTCCTCAGGTACCGAATTTGCTCAGCAGGACTAGTAGCGGCGTGTTATTCCCTCATCATAGCCAGATGAATGTAGCAGCGGCATCAGAAAGGTCGCTTGTAATGAGCCAGAGGCATGCCGAAAGAAATCTCCTCCCTTTCAACACCTCTGATTCTCGAGCAGCTGCTGAACCTCCTCATCACCATCAGCATCATCACTTTCAGCAGCTCTTGAGCCTGGAGGCAACAGCTCCCAATCCTTTGTTTGCTACTGGCGGAGAAGCACATCATCAAGAGCAGCAGCTCCAGGAAGAGCATCAGCATTTCCATCATCAACACCATCATCGTCAAGCTCGTCATTATCAGCAGCAAGACTTTTTTGTTCCAAGGCCTGTTGCTTCTGATCAAGGTGCCGCTGGTGCTACTGCTTTATACAGGAGAATACCCGCAAGGATTCAAGGGATCGACGATATCGACGTCCAAGTTCACCATCAAGAAGAGCAGCAGCAGCATCAACGGCAACATGGTTCATCCTGAATCACTTCAATTTTCACTACATATTTAACTCTTTTTGTTACCATATTTTGTGCACAGCAACAACAACAAGATTCACAACGACTTCACAGTATTATTTTTTTGTTCCAAAAAATCCTTTTCAATATACGAACATGGTATTTGTATTTTCAATCTTTTGCGTACACTCTGCACGTTACCTTTCCCACCATGGCCACGATTTGTTTTCAATATATTTGATTTCAAGACAGTACCATGGTATATTTATATACACAGCTGGTATTTGTACAAATCTGTACAAGGAAAGTTGCGTAACGAATATGTACAATGTGGGAGGAAAGCTACGGAGAAACTTGCGCTTTCAGAAGTTTCTGGAGATGGTCGTATCGAGGACGGCTACACAAAACTTTGAATGGAAGGCCCTGGTCTACCTCGCATTCCTGCCATAAGCATGAGCAACTTGCGGCTTTTGGTGTTGGTAGTACATCCTAGGGTTCACTTGATGGTCGCTGGTACGTTCCTCCGGAATAGAGGGAGCGAACGACATGAAGCTCCCAGGTCCACCATTGTTGTCCCCATGAGCACCAGGGTTAGACTCTACTCAAAATAAAAAGCTTCTTCCAAGATCAGAACTTCCAAACTCTATAGATTCACGTACCAAACAACGTCTTGATCGATGGTCGCTTGGGTTTCCCTTTCTTCCGTAGCTCCGCTGCAAAACCCACTCAACGTGGTAAGCATCGACTTGTACCACGGTAGGTACCATCAACGTACCAACGCCCGGCACCTGGGGGTCCTGTACAAGCTCCAAGTTCTTGTACGTGTATCCCACAAAGTTGATGTCCTTGGATGGAAGCATCTGCATGCACGCCACGAGAAAGTCATATCACGGGGATCCATTTCTCTCTAGCTCACCTTTCGCCAGGGACCAGCCCTGTTAGATGATTGTGTCTGTGCACTCGTCTGCAACAAGCAAGCCTCAGAACGGGACCAACCAACCAACGAAACGAACCTCCTCAAACTTCTCGAAATTCTGAGTGTCCAATTCGCTATTTACTTCGGGCTTGAATGCTGCATCCATCTCGTAGAGCTTGTCCCATTGAATCCCTCGAAACCAAGGATGTGCCTGGTATGTAAATAACCAACATGAAACTAAGCTCCAAACCCTAGACCCTACAGCGGAAATTCGAACCTTGATCTCGTTAGCACCTCCTTTAGTACCCAGCCGCTGGTCGACACTGCAGAGAAGCAGCCGGATGATGTCTTTTGCTTCATTTGACAATCCGCAGTCTTCCGAGAACTTCAGATGCGTCCTCCAGTTGACAATCTACCCCAAAAGAACCTCAGAAAAACGAAAGCAGAAATTTGTGGCGTACCTTCCGGCAAGTTGCAATAGGTTCGTCGGAGTAGAACGGAGGACATCCCACAAGCATCTCGTATAGTATAGCTCCTAATGACCACCTGATAAACTACAGTTTAGTAAAAGATAACGCTGAAAAAGTTCATACCAGTCGCACTCAACGCCATATCCCTTTCTCTGTAGGACCTCTGGCGCAATATAGTCTGGAGTCCCCACTGTTGAATATGCCTAAACAGCCGCAGCTGTAGATGATGGGAACAATAAAAATGCGCACAGAATATTACCAGCATTCGCCTGTTTCGTTGCCAATGCAAAAGCTTCTCCTGCTGTGTCCGCCTCGGACCAGGACTTGCATTTCGCATATTGTTGTCATACGAAGTGACGGGATCGTTCTCTCGCAGTAGAGGAAGATTGGAGCAGTCGAGTGGTTTGCAGAGCCCAAAGTCAGAGAGTTTGAGGTGCCCGTGCTTGTCTAATAGAAGATTATCCGGCTTAATATCCCTGCATTAAACAGATTAAATCCCAGACACAAAACCCTGCCCTAACCCTAATTATATGAAAACCCTAATTACCTGTGAATGTAGTTGTGCTTGTGAATGGATTCGATGGCGAGAACCGCTTCCGCAATGTAGAATTTGGCGACGGCTTCGCTGAGTATGTTCTTGCGTATGAGGAGGTTCATCATGTCTCCGCCTGATAAGTACTCCATGATCAGATAAAGGTACTCGTCGTCTTGAAAGGAGCAATAAAGCTTGACAATGTAATTGCTATCGACCTCTGCCAGTAAATTGCGCTCAGCCTTTACATGTTCCACCTGCAAGCGAAAGAAAGGTATAGGGCATCAGCCTTTCGTGTACTTCATCACACGCCTGCCTTGACAAAGTATGTACGCTAACATAAAGTATACCCTAGAAAAGCTGATCTACGGGATACGGACCTGACCCCGTCGAAGCATTTCCGATTTCTTGAGCTTTTTCATGGCGTATACTTGGCCATGGGATTTCTCACGGCACAAGCGAACCTGCGAGAAAAACGAATATCCGAATGTAAAACGGGGATCTCAGCAATGATCTTCGAATATCTTCGAAATGCATACCTCTCCGAAGGCTCCTCTCCCGATGATCGTGAGCAATTCGAAGTCGTCGACGCTCATCTTCCGCCGCTGCTGCCGCAAGTACTCCTTCTCCTTCCGTTCCCAATCTTTGATCAAATAGGTCTGCTCCTCTTGGGACACATTCACGTCCTGGAGCTTCCTCTCAAGAACGCAGCGTCTGGAAGACGATGGTAACTATGGTAAACCCCCCAGCGTCCAATCGACGACGAAATTCGCAAAGAACGTACCTTTCATCTCGTTCTCGTAGCATCTTGAAGTGATTCTCAATGTACAACTTGGCGGCTTCCACCTTCTGCTTGGTAACGTTAGACGGCGCCTCTTCGACTGCCGGTAATGGCGATGGTGACGGCGGCGCTGGTTTAACGGTGTTACCATTCTTGAATTTCGAGGACACTGGCGGTTTCGGCGGTGGTACCGCCCGCGATTTCTCGGCTTTCGGCTGCGGGTGGAACCTGCTGAACCAGCTGCGACTACTTCCTTCCATGAGGCTGGAGGCGGAGATTTTCCTTCATGAACAGGGGGGAGGAGACTCCGTCAATCTGCGTGCGAAATATGGCGATCTCTCCAAAAGTCAAGACTTACAATGTCGAATGCTGCCGATCATGCTCCCAACGCCTGATTTCGGGCAGTGAAGTCCTCGAATTTTCCGCAGATCCGAAGACTGCGGGCGGGCGACGAAGCTCCCAGGGATGGGTAGTGAATGCGATCGATCGGCCCCGAATTCAATCGTCGCCGCCTCGAATTGCGTCGCGCAAGAACCCTAAAGCCGCCGGAGCAAAGGAACATATGCGCAGTGAAAGAGTGGCTAGAGGCGGTGTGCGCTCTGCTTCTACAGTGTGCCGTACGTGCGTGTTATGATACGGCGATGGCGGCGATCCGAGGGGCAGGGACTGGACACGTGGCGAATACGCGTGGGCCCGCATTTAAGCCCCTGGGAAAATATCCAGGTTAATGCATTAAATCAAGGTGCAAGGAATCAGGGCTGTATGTCAGACTACCGACGATGGCTTTACTATTCGACAATGATCAGTTTTATATACAATGTTTATCCATTGCCATTTTCATTAGTT
>LDJE01046772.1:0-12289 GCA_001021135.1 Selaginella kraussiana
AAATTAATTTAATTAGCCACTTGGTTAACCCTTACAATTGCAATGTTTTAACCTTCAATTAGGCCATGTTATGCAACTTTGGGAACAATAAAGCCATTGCTCAAATTTTGGAAAGTTCTTAAGGGGGCCAGTCTAGTTATAAAATACATGATAATTTTATTAACAGACCTAAATGGCGTCCCGATCGGACGGTTGAAATGGAAACCCCTCTGTGCACGAAATCGACGCTGGCCATCCGATCGATGCTGGGCATATTCGTAAAAGAAAACCTGGAACGCCGAAGAGGCCCGCCAGCTCACTGTTGCTCGACTCACCAAAGGTAAGATCGTTTAACGTCCTCCAATAAGGGCCGGTACCTTGCGCGCGGAGATGAATTGAGAGGTTTGTCAAGGTGAAGGCCGCCGGTCTAGGTGCTGGTCTCTGCTGTAGATCGCATCCTCCACAGCCTCATTGCCGCCACAGGACTTAGTTAGTATGCGTGCTTAATGAATATCAACTTAAGTTTTTCAAGTCTGTGATTTTTGAAAGCAGGTCTAGGAACCAGAACACTTTCTTAAACACTGGACGGTCACTGAAAGGATTTTCAATCCACTATTATACTGAGGATTATAGAGATCCTCAGTATTTGGCAAGAATCCTCATAGGTGCTTTGTACGGATGTCTGCACTAATTTATTCATTTATTCTTCTATGTACTTGGAGATAGTCTACGTTATTCCAAGTACCACAAAGATCAACCCATTGAGTTTGATTATTCCCGTTCAACGCTGGTTTATACGAAGAAATGACCCAGGTAACGTACCGATTGATGGTTGCAAGTAATGGGCGAAACATCACTTCCATTTTTGTCTCACGCCGGGTCTCACGAACTTCTTCTGCATTCTCCAACAGATGCAGATGCATCAAACTGATTCTAGGTGAGACCGGTGTTCATGCAGTGAATGATAGATCTGCAAGCAAAAAGTACCTGTGATTTTACAAAGGTTGAGGATTTTCTAGTATGACAATGAAAGGCTTTTCTTAAGAAATTGACAAAGTGCATATTAGAAGGGGTCTTTTCCAGATCCCTAGTCAATCCTGGTGATCCATATGGAGGACACATCTGAGGCACTTGCCTTCGATCAGTAGCTGGAACGCGTCGTTGATCTTGTTCAGAGGAAGAGTGTGAGTGACGAACTCGTCCAGCTGCAGCTCCTGACAATCAAAAAATGCAAGAAAAAGTTGTTACTACTTCCATAACTCTTTAGAAAAGCGAAGTACCTTATTCATGTACATGGTGACGAGATCGTTGAGCTGAGTGCGGCCCTTGTAATCGCCAAAGAAAGTACCCGTGAGCGTCCTTCCAAAGAGAAAGTTGTGAGGATGCACGGAGAGCATCTTGGTACTGTCGTCCAGACCAGTTACCACGGCCTTGCCCCACCCCTGAAAAACGCAAAACGCAACGTCGACACTAACATTAGTGCTACCAGACAAACCATACGAGATTCCCACAGCTCACCTCGTGACAGCAATCCACTGCAGCCTTGATGAGGTTAACGTTACCAACACACTCAAAGGCATAGTCTACGCCACCGTTGGTCATCTCTTTGATCACCTGTACACATATATGCATATGCATGTATACGAATACGAGGTGATTAACGAAGGCTTAACAAAGAGTTACCTGGTCGATGGGCTTGTCGTACTCCTTGGGGTTCAGACCGTCGGTGAGCCCGAAGACCTTGCCTGGAGCAACACAAACATCAGATTATCTCATAAAAACCATATTTTTAGCGGGCTTTTCAGCTAACCTTGCTCAAGCTTCGCAGGGAGCACGTCAACTCCAATGATCTTGGAGGTTCCACCGATCTTAGCACCCTGAGCAACCTGAAAGGAAGACATTCATACATTACAAATCTCTAATAGACAAAACAAGACCGCAAAGCCGATAGTTCCGAGCCCGAAGATGGCCACAGTCGAGCCCTTCTGCACGTTGGCGGTGTTCAGAGCAGCTCCAACGCCTGAAATAAACAAAAAAAATGCAAGCCCATGATAACAATATTAAACTATACGAATTCTTTACAATATACCCTGTGTATACCTGTGGGGAGGCCGCAGCTGAGGAGGCATATCTTGGCGAGTGGTGCTTCCTTGTTGTCGATCTTGGCAACGCAGGCTTCCTCAACGACGGTGTACTCGCTGAAGGTGGAGGTGCCCACGAAGTGGTTGATGGGGTTGCCATCCTTGGAGAAGCGGGACTTGCCGTCGCTACGCATGACCACCCTGTCCGTGTCGATCTTGAACTCCTCGCAAAGGTTGGTCTTTCCCGACTTGCAGTAGCCGCAGGCTTGGCATTCCCCGGTGAAGAGAGGGACGGCATGGTCACCAGGCTTGAGGCTCGTTACGTTCTTGCCAACGCTCTCGACGATCCTACATTACCAAGGTGACAAAACCCTAAACCGATGACAAAACCCTAAACCCTAATTCGTAACGTAGAAAAGATACCAAGGTAACTGTAACGTGAAAATCAGAGTATGGACGTGGCTTACCCGGCAGCTTCATGGCCAAAGATCCTCGGGAAATGGCGGTTCTGGCCCTGCAAACATTTATACAAAATTTAAATTCCTTCGCACTTCTTCGCTCATGAACAACTTACAATCGCCCTCCAGAAGGTGAGATCCGTGCGACAGAGAGAGGTGTGAGTGATCTTGAGACGAACTTCAGAGTCCTGCGGTGGTGCAACTTGAATCTTCTCCACCACGAACGGCTCGCCAGGACCGTATGCGACCGCCGCTGAAGAAACATGAGAAAAACGAGCTCGTGAAATGAAACTAGGAATTGGTTTAAACCAAGTCCAGCACTGAAAATTTTCACAAAAATGCCAAAACAGAGCTCTAGAGCTCGCAATCATTGCTGGAAAACATCTAAAAACCCAGAGGGCATAGAAGCTAATGTTCGGGGAAGCCACTACGACGCCAAACAAATGCGATTCGACGACCTTCGGAGATCAATAGATAGGAGGGGAGAAAATACCATTACAAGTGATCGTCTGCCCAGCGGTGGCGAATGTTGCTTCTGGTGCTTCCATCTCCTGCTCGTCGATGTTGATGATCGATCGTAGTCAGAGGCGTCGAATGTATGAGCACGGACGAGGAAATGCAAAAGCCAAAAGCCCTCTACAGTGTGTAGGCCCCTATTTGTACACTACGGGGACAGCGCGAGAAGATTCCCGCACAATATAATATTCGACCAAAACATATTCGACCCCATGGTTGAGTATTTGTGGTGAGAACCTCGGTGTAAAGAAGACATTCTGCGTTTGTAATGTTTTAAAGTTTAAATGTTATTTGTTTTGCCATTGAAAAAAACGTTCTCATTGACATAAGTTAAATGCTTTGCACGACTATTCTAGCTAAAAAAAAGCGTTAAGCAGCTAGCTAAGGATTACCTTAGCAACAGCTAGCTAAGGACTAAACTATGGAAAAGACAAGTTCTTATTATGAAAATGTCATAAAAATAATACATCATTTATATTGCTAAGCTAGCTAAGGAAGTTCTTATTATGAAAATGTCATAAAAATAATACATCATTTATAAAAAACAAAGAAGCAGCAATGATTGATAAGTTAGCCCCTGGGACCATCAGACGTTAAATTGCATTGCATCTCCAAGTAAAACGTTTAATACAAGTTTTACTATACGATTTGCCCTAGTTAGTTGATTTATGGAGGCGACTGCGGAGGAGGAGTTTGAAATAGTGGTGCTTCCCGATCTCAGCGCTCTCACTCGTGTCGATGAAGTCGTACGCAAAGGCAGCATTCCCGCTGCCAAAGGCATGCGCTTCAAGCAGAAGTATGGTTTGACTGATCCTTCTCAGTAGTTCGCAGGTTTGCTCTTTCAGGTACCAAACTATGCATGGTCACCTCAAGGAAAGTATCGGCAATGCACGAAGAATGGTGGACGAGAAGGACTTCCTGGATCGTAGGCTGCAGGTAACACTGTTGTGTGGATTTGTGGAGTGCGTTTTGCCAACTTCCAAGGCTTTCTAGGATGATAAAGAGAACTTGGAGAAACTCATGCAAGAGACGCAGCAAGGTGAAGCAGAGTTGGACATGCTACGAGAGGGATCAGAGCAAGCTGAATCGGAGGCGTTAGCTTGCAGGCATGAACTTTTGAACCATTCACTCTAAGGTGAAGTCAATTTGTGAACAATCCTTATGCTGAAATTTGAGGTATTGCTTCAGAGAGAGGGAGTTGGCGTTGCAGACTGAAGAAACGGACCTCAGACGATCCCAAGATGAATTCAAACACAAGATTGAAGAAATCCAGAGGGAGCATGACATTGCTTTGCAACCGACGCTGCTTCAGCTGAAGGTTGGTTAGCCCTGGATCATTTGTTAGTAATTATACTTTGAATAATTTGCAGATGGATATTGGAGAATTGCATGGCCAAAATTCCGACACTGCTGAGAAAATCGAAGAACTCAACAAAGAGGTAATACCTGCTAAATGCACTTTTTTTTTCTTGCCAACTTATTAATCTTCTGTAGTTTAAATTTCCAATTCTCGGATCTGTGTTATAGGCCCCGTATCACTCGCGACCACCATTTTGTGGCAGAAAGATGGGATTCTCGCAAAGCTTGACGCCTTGCACCAGAGCATGGACGGCATTGGGCTCGAGAAAAAAAACGAGCTTGCTTTTATGCAAACATTCGATGGAGTTCCCGAAAAACTTAAGAAACAGGTTGGTGTTTTTTTTTTCCTTTTGAAAATAAAGTATATTTACTTTCTCGGTTTGCAGACAGACATACTTGGAAATGGCTTGAAATCCCTCCGTTCCCAAGAGCAATTCTATAGTGACAAGGTCTCTTATTTTACTCTTCTATTTCCCTTGCTAACATATTTGTTGTCGTCCATAGATCAAAGAAATCGAAACTCAAATAGCCAATTTAACTGAAAACATGAAGCAAGTCACTGAAGAGCATGCTCGATTGGTTCTCGAGCTTGAGAAAATTCGGCAGCTTACTGAGCAACGGGTACCACAGTTTCTCTTAAAATTAGTTAAAATTAACTAAAACTGCGATTTTGTATGAATAGGAGCAATCAGTCGGAGACATGAAAAAAGAGCTTGAACTACACAGCCTGGATGCGGACCAGTACCTTGCTGATAGGGTAGTTTTCTTGTGAAATCTGAAATAAAATTAAACAGAGGAACTTACACGGATGTTAAACAGGTCAATCTGGACATGCAGCTGAAGTCCTTGCAAACTGACCTCAAAGTCGAGCAAGAGAGGCTAGTTACACGAACTTCGGACAAGGATAAGCTGCTGAAGAAGGTGAAACTCACTGAAGGATCTATCAAGCAGATTCAAGACTCGCTCACTTCATTCTTGAACATGAAGAGTAGCGCAGCTAATCAGGTAACGTAACAACACATGTGCGGTTGAAATCTCGTTTTGTGACTCCAGCTTGGGAATGTTGAAAACGAGAGAAAGAAGGTCCACGCTACTGTGATGGATATTAAGAAAGATATGGATGGAAGGCTCCATGCCTATGAACAACTTGAAAACTTCGGGAAAGAGTTGGTATCAAGGTTGCGTGAAGGTCATCGCCGGGTAATGCATAAAAATGTTCTGATTGCATCATTTTACTAATTTCTATCCGAAAATTTGCAGGCTGCTGATTTGGAGCTGGAAGTAATTCAGTGCATTGGCCATGATTATTCCCAGCAAGTTAAAGCGGGTGAGCTGGCCAGTATGAGGGAAAATATTTGTCGCACACTTTCTTCAAAGGTAGCCATTAAAATTACTAATGCTGTATTTTTAATTAAAATCGTTGCTTCTAGATGCAACTACTGAAAGAAACTCGAGAGAGAATACGAGTCTCAGACATAACAATCGGGTTCCTTTCCAAGAAAGAGAAGGACATCGGCGAGGTTTTTGCCAAGTTTTCTTGTATATATGATTTGCTTCGGAGTCAACGTAACAAGTCCGTGAAACTTCTACAGGTAATTCTCATGCTCTTATTCTTCGTAATAACTGCTTTAATGGTTGAGTTCAGCTAAGTAAGCTTTCCATCAAAGAGTTGAAAGACAAAATAAGTGTGCTCGATATTGAGGTTACAATGCTGCAAAACGAAGTTCTGTACAAGAACAAAGTCCTCACGAAAATGAGGAAGGAGCTTGCGCTTGTTGTTCAGCATCGTTTTGTTCTTCGTTCAGAAATAATTGCAGGCCATATTACACTCCAGAGGAAGAAAGTATGTTCGTTTTGAGAAATGCCAAAATCACTATCGTGTTTATGCAGGAAACGACTGAAGAGCAACTGATAGAGGTCAGGAAACTCAATACCCTTCTCAGAAATGCGGAGAGAGAAATGGAGTCGTTCCGTAGACAATACGAACAAGCCGTAGCAATTAGAAATCATACTGGAATTTCGCTCATAGATAGAAACGATGAGCTTTGTATACTTTACGAGAAAGCACACGCTCAGGTATGTTTCCTACCTCTAAAAATAAATAAATTTGGTAACACTTGAGATTTTCAGGACGAACTTTTGAAACACTCTGAGATTGAGCTGTTGAAGCGTGAAAACGAACTCTCGTTGTTGAAACCTGAGCTGGTCAATCTTGAGAGATACATTCTTCTTTGCTATAGGACGCTCCCCAACGCCACTGAAATACGCACGACTATCAAGGACTTGAAAAGCCAGGTATTTGTGTATTTAAATGTATTTATCCTAGCCAACAGTGGCCTTTTAACTCATTTAGCTACGCTTTACTGCCCAAGAAAGTGAAAGGCTTTCCAAGCTGGTAGAGAACCCCGAAAATAAGGCACATTGGAGGGTTCTTGAAGGCAATGATCCTAATGAAACTGAGCTCATGGCCAAGCTCACAGCATTGGAGTTTTTCTTGAATCGCAAGGCGGATCAATCTCTGGAAAAGAATCTCGTCCTGGAAGAGGTTAGGAGCTCGTCTTTCAAAGAAATGCTCACAATATTTTCGATGCAGGTTACCGCTCTTTCTGAGGACTTGAAGACCCAAGCTGCAGATGGTTATTACGGTTCGATGGAAACTTTAGCGCAACTGAGCCGACACCAGAGACAGATAAGGCAGCTTACGACCCAAATGATGGCAACCGTTTCCGAACTTTCGCTGTCTCAAGTAAGAGCAAATTAGTAAGCTATCCGTTTTGACATCCATGATCTCTGGAGGCCATGGCAATGAGCCTCAAGCAGGAGAAGGAGTCTCTGGAGAACGTACTTCAGGAAGCTACGGCACGTTTGCAAAATGGAGAGGTTAGTAGTAGTCTCGTCTTGCTTGCTCTTCTCCAACTCCGTTTACTCAGGCCCCTACTGCGGATTGTGAGAGGGAATGGCTCCATATGCGAAGGGTATCTGTTTCAGCATCTGGGATACGAGATCACCCCGATTATGGGGTGCGAAGGTATCTTGTGTACTATGTGAGGGCATTACTTACGTGATGTGGTATTACTGCCAGATTAACCGCAGAGGCAAGGCCAAATGCATATATCCCATCGGACAATTACGGACTTCCAAAACCATTTGGTGGTGCACATCCTCCTTTCAAGCCATCGGAACAAGGCTCGTGGATCCGACATATGAGGAGACCGGAACCTGTGAATGGGGATTTCTGACTGTAGGGTATAAAATTTCAGCTTTCAGCTGTATAGCATGCATAGCAACACTCACTATGCTTCCCCCCTCGAAGTTTCTCCTAACATGGAAACTAGGCCTAGGAGCGTGAATTTGTACATTCGTACATGTTCGTCATAAGTTCATAAAATTCGAAACCACACCCGAAACATTTTACTGGCTGAAATTGTATCAGCATTCACTGTCGGACCGCAGCGGTAAATCTACCACTTAGTACCTACTAACTAACAGAGGATCAGGTGTCCACATCAACAATGAAAAAACATGATTTCCCTCGAAATATTTCGACAAATAGCTGACTAATGTATAGTTCATTAACCAGTTGGAATATTTTAGAGTGATAACTTCAACTACAAAGTTGGAATATATTACTTTATATTATTTTCAAAAAGTTTCATTGAATAAACTATGGGAACACGATTACCCACGTGCGATTAGCTAAATTGCGAAACACAGAGCGAAATGGTTTCGCGGGGATAAATATACTTCAAATCTTCCAATATCTTCCAATCCAATGCCTCCGATATGCATCGCAATTTTTTAATGTTTCACAATTTTCTGTATACACTGTTGCATATCGGAGGCGTATTGGATTGGAACCACGTTCGTTACTATTCATTCCCACAGCTTGCACGTTCGTTCCCACAACTTGCACGTTCGTTACTATTCATTCCCACAGCTTGCACGCATTCTCTTTTTTGTTTTCAACAACATATATACACTTCATGCAAAAGCACGAAGTTTCCAGACTGATAAAGAGCGGACGAACCTTCCAGCCCCATTCCTTCTCTATGGAAGCAGGCCTACATGCAGTGTTTAGGATTTAGAGTTTAGGGTTTACTGAAACGTCCACGATGTTGCAAACATGATAGATCCATGGGATTGATTTTCATATCATCCGTGAGGTAGAAGCATACAAATTCACTAGTAATCTACACAATAACTCATTGTCAAGTTGTTTATACAGCGCTTCAAACTATGAAGCAGCATACACTGTACTTAATTAGTATATGATGTATTTGCGAAAGGCCTACATTTTTAACGGACATTCCTTCCTCTTCATCAGATGTATCATCGTCAGATTCTCCCATCTTGAAAATCTGAAAGCAAGGAAAATAAGTTAACACCTCTGGAGACTTTCCTGGTCGACTTGATTTCATATTCGCCTGAAACCTAAACCCAGTTCCTTGAGAAATGAAAACTCACATCTTCATCCTTGCCTTGAACTTTTCCATTGTTTAAGCCGTTGGAGTTGCTTCGCTGATCATACAGCACAAAGAGAAATGTCACAGGGGAAAAAATGGAAAAATCTCATTACATCATTGGAAGCCGAAATTATTTTGTTCACTGCAAAAAGTTATGCTTGCATGAAAAATGCAAAAGAGCCTTACATATATTATCTCTCTCCCGTATATATTTCTCCTGAGTTGAAAACCTCTTTAAAAGATGGACGAGTATTCTTTTACTTACCTTTCACACGGATTCGTTTTGAATTTGCCATTCCTCTTATCTTTGCAAGATTCCATGTCTTCAACAGCTCACTTGTTCTCCTTTGCCAGTGTAATGAAGAAGAAGAAGTCTTCTATTTTTTATGGATGGGAACGCTGTCTGTCCGATATAAGGCGTACCATTCTCCATTTGATTCAACGAATTGAGACACGATTAGGGTTTATCTACATATATCTAATGTTCGAGGTTTAAACGGGCCATTCAGACCTCCAGCCAGACTTACTCTGGTTGTCCTGTGTGAAAATGCAGCAAGCGCAAGCGTGGGGATTGTCATGTCCCCTACATGCGTTAGGTTGTCACATGTGTACGTATTGTCGCATCCGTATGCATTTTTTATATTCCGAAAAAGTAAAAGCTCTGGACATTGCAGTTAATGTCAAATTTGCAAGCTAACTTTGCTTATTAACATACATTCGTAAACTTCAACCTCATACATTCTTTAAACTTAATCGTAATCTATATAATTCCGTCATAGTCGTCAATTATATTAGCGTAGAGTCTTCAAAGTTGGGGTGTGCTCCTCATGTACTTCATATATATAAACACTTGTTCAGCCAACTTTTTTCACCCTCTTTCCATTATTAAAATGGATTATTGTGCACATGTAAGTTTTTAATAAACAATTAATTAATAAGGGTAGTACAACATGAAGAATGACTTATTGTTAGTTAATTGTTGGCTAGTAGATTATTAAGTAATCAATAGTTGTAAATCGCAACTGAATTATCTATTATGTTGATTAACTTGAAACGCATGTATACATTTCTTACATATATGTCGTAAGGATTCGTGATGTACTCATGCGTGTAGGGGACAACCTAACGCATGCGTACGCATTGTCATGTCCCCTACATACGTATATTCGTGATGTAATCTTCTCAGGAGTCATTCTTAATAGTCATGTTGTACTATATTAAAAACTTACATGTGCACAATAATCCATTTTAATAATGGAAAGAGGGTGAAAAAAGTTTGATGAACAAGTGTTTATATATATGAAGTACATTAGGAGCACACTCCAACTTTGAAGACTCTATGTTAATATTATTGACGACTATGACGGAATTATATAGGTTACGATTAGGTTTAAAGAATGCATGAGGTTGAAGTTTACGAATGTATGTTAATAAGCAAAGCTAGCTTGCAAATTTGACATTAACTGCGATGTCTAGAGCTTTTACTTTTTCGGAATACAAAAAAATAAAGCATATCATTTTATTCATTATTCCTTTCAGGTATTACTTGCAACAGGTTCTGATTGTAGCTACTGGTAAGCTCCATCATGAAAACATGCTTTGGCTGTCCTTGGAGCTCATGCCAAGGTCATGCTCATAGATATATAATAGGAAGCTAGGTCATTGTCTGTGATGGCAATACACCAGGCAGCTTTCTCCCTACTTTTCATCTTTCTGCTTCTCGTTCTCGTAGAAAGTTCCGGTCATTCACAACTCTGGAAAGAGTTTCGGAGCGGGAATCATCACCACATCTTCGTCACCGGAACTATTCAGTGCAGAAAGTGTAACATGGTCTATCATCACGTCAAAGGTTTCGTTTTCAAAAATGACTCTATTATCACCCATCTTGTGATGGTGATTGTTGACTGCAGCAAGCGCTCTGCAACTTCCATCACCAGCTCAACAGGAGTCTTCAACATTGATATGTGGGGAGCGAATATCAGTCCAAAATGCACCATCAAAATGAAGCACCTTCCCCACAAAGAAGTTAGCACGATCATCTCTTTGTCGAACTTGTCTTGGACTTTCATCTTGGAACCAGAACACTGTGACTACTATGAGGTATGACACCATAACCATCACTACTGCTGTTAGTTACCTTTTCATCACAGACGGTGTCAGAGGTGCAAAGCTCACAGTTCATCCGTCTTGGACTTTCACCTTGGAACCATAACGCTAGAACTATTATGAGGGATGACACCACGACCATCACTGTTGCTTTTAGTTACCTTTTCATCACAGATGGTGTTGGAGGTGCAAACTTCACTGTTTCCAGCTTCATTCGCAAAGGCGCTTCAAGAGGCTCAAGATCCCTGTCCACCAGGAAGGTACCGACCATGCAGGAGGTGTCCTTTCATCCATTATTTGTGCTTCGACTACCTATGCGACTGTAATTGCCCAATGTCACCACCATCAACCCGATACAACCTCCAGTAGCAACATCACATTCTAACTGAAGTCAAAAGAACAATGTGATTTTAGTTTATTTTTATATTTACTGAGTTCTGGATCACGTTAAAATTTCATGTGAATGGTATCTGTTTCAGCATCTAGGATACGTGATCACCCCGATTATGGAGTGCAAAGGTATCTTGTGTACTATGTGAGGGCATTACTTACGTGATGTGGTACTACTGCCAGATTAACCGCAGAACCAAGACCAAATGCATATATATCCTATCAAACAATTATGGACTTCCCACATTATTTGGTGGTGCAAATCCTCCTTTCAAGCCATCAGAACAAGGCTCGTGGATCCGACATATGAGGAGACCGGAACCTGTGAATGTGAATTTATGACTGTAGGTATAAAATTTCAGCTTTCAGCTATATAGTATGCATAGCTTTTTGTGGTAACACTCACTATGTTTCCCCCATCGAAGTTTCTCATAACTTGGAAACTAGGCCTAGAAGCGTGAATTTGTACATGACGTTTTCGTCATAAGTTCATAAAATTCGAAACCACACCCGAAACATTTTACTGGTTGAAATTGTATCAGCATTCACTGTCGGACTCCAGCGATAAATCTACCACTCGGTACCTACTAATAGAGGATCATGTGTCCACATCAACAATGAGAAAACATGCAAAACTGATAGACTTCCCTCGAAATATTTTGACAAATAGCTGACCGATGTATAGTTCATTAATCTGTTAGAATATTTCAGAGTGATAACTTCAACTACAAAGTTGCAATATACTACTTTATATTATTTTCAAAAAGTTTCATTGAATAAACCATGGGAAAACAATTAGCCACGTGTGATTAGCTAAATTGTGAAACACACAGTGAAATGGTTTCACTTTTTTTTTTTGTATAAATATACACAAGGACCCCAAATTTTTCATCATAGCTACGTCTTATATGGCCACTGACAGCTATATTGTAGCAGC
>LDJE01046860.1:0-13640 GCA_001021135.1 Selaginella kraussiana
CGCAGCGGTCTACTACGGAAGAGGTCGGAGAGAAACAAGATCGCTGCGGACGTGGCCGACAAGCTCCCGGACATCAAGCACGATGGTCTGTGGATTGGGGGCGAACGTCGGAAGGATCACGACTTGAGCGCCCTGCATTCCGCTCTGGTGGCCTTGGGTACTGTCTATTTCTCTCGGATCCATCTTATTTTTGTTGTTGTTGCAGAGGAGAAGTACGCGTCCATTCAAGGTTGGTGTTTTTTGCATGCTTTCCTCTTCCCGATGGCTAAATTCGCTATATTTTGCTTTGCAGAGAGCCTTGCAGCAAAGGAACACACAAGTTTTCAGCCGCGCGTTCTCCCAGCTGCTCCTCGCAGTTCTGGTAATCAAGGCTGAGGTTTTCCCATGGATCGATCGGAGATGCTGCAGGCATTTCTTCTTGTACAGGCCTTTCTTTTGGAAAATATAACAGTAAATGTAGGTCAATAAATTAGGGTAAATTGACTAAAGTGGCTGAATGAACCAACCAGCCTACGCGATATGCTCAGTCTAATGGATGCTGAAAAACTAGCAAAAACTATTATTTTGCATTAAAACAAAACAAAACTTGTGTTGCATAAATACAGAGATATGTTAGAACAAAACTAGTCAGAAGCCACAATACGTCGATTCTTCGCCACTGAGCAGGAAGCAGCCGCGAGCAGAAGGGAAGCAATGCCCAACAAAGTAACACTCGCAACTTCCTACTCCACCAAGAGAGCAAGTTACGTTGCGGATAGCAGGTTCAGGACATGGTGGAGGGTTGCGGCAAGCTGCTGCAAAAGGCAGACCACGTCGAACACTTTCAACTCCATGGAAAAATCGCTAGTCTACTTACAATCAAATTGCAACAATCTCCGATTGGAAACCTGGAAAAGCAAAGGAAGAAAGGAACTAAATGTCAGGAGATAAGATGCTTCAATATACCTGTGCCGTGCTTCTGCTGAGAGAATACACCTCTACAATCCAAGACATGTTACACCATATTTCTTAGTGGAACGTGGATCAATCACCTGAAAAGAGCAACGCGGCCATGAAAAGCGCGAAAATGCGAGACATTTCAGAAAGCGTGAAAAGACGAGTCTTTGATCATGTTGTTTCATATTCAGATTCAAAATGACACAAAAAATATAAGTGTCGGAACGAAATACGACTCCACTGGGGATTGAACCCAGAATCTCTAGATTCGTAGTCTAGCGCCTTATCCATTGGGCCATGGAGTCTCAGCAAACTAATTGTCAAAATGACAAATAACAAAAAATACTCGGAACGAAATGGGATTGAACCCAGATTCGAGCAATATTTAAAAGAAATGCAATTGACTCCCAGTAGTATATTCTGCCTCCCAGTGATAAGATGCCCGTTCCCGCGAAGCCTTCTCATTGGCTGCTACCAGAGCCACTTATCCACCACAAGATCTCAAGTTTTTGTTGATCCATTCTGGAAAGAAGTGTGTGCGGGCGTGCGTTCACGAAGAAGGAATGACGATGGCTGCCTCCATTTCTTCTGCCTCGCAGCTCGCGAGTAGTTCCTCGTCCTTTCTGAGGCAGCACCAGCAGCTTGCAGGCATCAAGAATGGCAGCCGCATCCTTGCAATGGCCACCAAGAAGGTATCTGCCAAGGTCTCTTCCGGCAAGAAGTCCTGGCTTCCTGGAGTGAAGGCAGGAGGCGACCTTGTTGATCCCGAGTGGCTCGATGGATCGTAAGTACCAACCTGCATTCTTCATATTGTTCACGTCACTGTAGTTCATGTTTCTTATTGCTATTCGAATTCATCATAGTTGATCATGATGTTTACTTATTGACTTATCTTATTGTTGACTGCTAGTCATGACTTCATATTCGAAGTTGCATGTTGACTCTTGTTGACTGTTGAAATAAATATTTGACTAAAGCAAGACCATATTATATAGTTCATATACATTATATGCATTTATCTAGAATTAAATCTACAACGTGATCGTCTATGTGCAGTCTACCCGGCGACTATGGCTTTGACCCTTTGGGCCTAGGAAAGGATCCTGCATTCCTCAAATGGTACAGGGAAGCTGAGCTCATCCATGGACGATGGGCAATGGCAGCAGTACTAGGCATCTTTGTGGGACAAGCATGGTCTGGAATACCCTGGTTTGAAGCCGGCGCTGCTCCCGGAGCTGTAGCACCCTTTTCCTTCGGAACTCTTCTTGGAACGCAGCTTCTTCTCATGGGATGGGTCGAGTCCAAACGCTACGTTGACTTTTTCGACCCCGGAACACAAGCACTCGAATGGGCCACACCATGGTCACGTACTGCTGAGAACTTCGGGAATGCAACCGGTCTTCAGGGTTACCCTGGTGGCAAGTTCTTCGACCCATTGCGTCTTGCTGGTGACTTGAAGGGCGGTGTCTATGTTCCTGACTTTGAGAAACTCGAGAGGCTGCAGCTGGCTGAGATCAAGCACTCCAGACTCGCAATGCTTGCCATGTTGATCTTCTACTTCGAGGCTGGACAGGGAAAAACGCCTCTTGGCGCACTTGGACTTTGAAGAACATGATTTTATCAAAAGCAGAAAAAAAACTGTCATGAACCAACGTAAGCTCCTCCGTTTTGCTTGCTGATTCTAGGTTTAGCAAGCGTTGTACTCCTTGCCATATATATATGTATAGAACTACATTTTATCACATGGTCATCGTAGTTAAATGAACGTCACATTCTTTCCACGGATGAAGCTGGACGGAGGCCTTGTGAAGTGACCATCCTTGAGAAAATTCCAATAATTTGAGAGTTCCATGTGAACTGGCACGAAAGAGCATCACATATTCCAGGCATCCATGAACATTCAAAAGCTCGCCTCAGTGCTCTCAAGTTTCATTCGTGCTTCTTTGTCTTGCCTTCGAGAAATGGCTCCTCGCATGGCGCTGTTTGTGATGGCTGTGCTCCTTGCAGCAAATGTCATCCTCTCAGGTGATCCTAGCAAAACTCCCCAAGGAACAATATGTTGAGTTGAATTCTGTTTTCTTATCCTCAGATGCTTACTCCTTCCGAAGCAGCAGCAGCAGCAGCAAGATGGATATTGCTCAGGTAAGAAGAAAAAACCCATTTTTCCGTCACTCATATTGCACTTACAGGCCCCGAGCCGCCGATTGTTGCAAAGTGATTGTAAGTTTCTCGTAATTGAGTTCAACTTCTTGAGTCTCTGGACTTGCCTTGAAATCTAACCAATATTTTTGCAGTTTGTCAAAGCCCTCCACCGTGCCCGATAACCTCCGTTCGGAACATAACTTGTGCAGTTGGCGGAGTCACTGGAACTTGCGAGTGTTACTATCTTGGACGCTGTTTCCCTGATGCTCACGGGTGCTACTTGCTCAATGGTCCGGATAAGACCTTCTGCGGTTTCTGATCGGAAGCATTCATCATGTTGTTTGTGTTGATACCCAAAGCTTAATATATGGACTTCTCTCAAATTTTATTGTTATTTAGAGCTTTTGTTTTTCAAGGAACTTCTTTTGCTCGAGCTTTGCCGGGCACAAAGCAGGACTCGGGATCTTTTACCGTCAATGTGATATAAAACAGTACTCTGTCCTAATGCATTGATATATTCAACAAACTGGTATTTCCCCACCCTTTGAAACACTTCCCGCTGATGATAATCACGAAAGGGCCTCTTATCGGTAGTTTTGATTTTGAACCCGATTTTTACGATTTTCTACGGACTTAGATGCACAATTTTCTTTCGGAACCCTCGCCACTTCAAAAACATCTGGCAGCAGCATGGCAGGAGTCGAGTGGTATTTCGTGCAAAACAAACAGGTCACTTGGTCTAAGGTTCCTCGACCTACGTAACGTTAAAATGTATGTATGTGCCTCTAATGCTTCTTTAAAAAAATTGAACTACAAAGAAAACAAGACAACTATGGGTGCGATATGGGATCAACGAAAAGCCTACTTCGGGAGCAGGTAGTAACCATTCTATGTCACGTATGTATGTCATTGTACATGTTATTGTTGAAGTGTATTTATCCTTTTATATATATCAGGTGATATTAAATAGATAGATAATATTTAACGGCGTGGGACGATGTTAAAACTAGATATTTCACACAACCCATATCATAAAATATGTTTATCTCTATTATATTGTATGAACCCTTCCACTGCATGCCTTACTATCACTACAACATAACCCTCTCCAGACATTGTCTAACAGCAGCTTAGCGACACTTCTCAAGACACCCGAAAAACTCGTCCACACAATAACACCACAACGAACAAACAATCAACACAAGCACCAGCAAACCCCTGGGGCCTAGCCCAGGAAGTTAAGCTCAATTGACATGCAAATATATGGTAAATTTTCCCGTGGTATTCCGATGATGCAGGACATACACAACACGAACCAGATAAAGATTTAGCCTGAAGTTCGGAGAGAGCCTCAATGGTTGTTTGCTCCCCTCCGAATGACGTTGTCAATACAGCATATTGTGATATTGTCAATATCACAGATTGTTAATATCCCAGGTCACCGAGTATGGACCTAACCTCCATCCATCTAAAACGACATGTTTTAACGTCATCCACACTTTGCTAGCAAGAAACTAGCAGATCCCAGACTGAAATGTTCTTCTGATACTTATGATCATATAGTAGAGGAGTGTGAGCTCATCGTAGTCACGTGGGTCTTGAAACTTTTGACTCTCAGTTTTCTGTAGTGGAGACTAATTTAAATAGTAAATAGCTTTAAAAGAAGTTTGCTTCCACTTTTGTAGAAAAATATACGTAATGATGTTTTATGAAGGAACGTCAGTTGATACAAAAATACAACTGCTGCTTCTAATGGTTGTTACCCGGTCTCCAAATACTAAGATCCTGCCCAAGCGAAAATAAGCCACGAGTAAGAATGGTTCGTTCCACCATACCAGATTAAGCAGGAGCAAAGTTGCTTAAAAGCCGAGAATCGCGGGTCGCAAGACATCATTCTTGCACAAGTTTGACGACCTTGCCGATCGCAACGGTCTTGCCTGCAATCACAAAACAAAGAGCAATGAGCAAACACATTTAACATTAGCAATATCGACTCACCTTCATCCCGAAGGGTGAAGCGGCCCAACTGCGGGAATCTAGCGAATGTCTCCACACAAATCGGGGCATTCACCTGGATCCTCACAACACAAATGGAACCTCCCTTCACAAAGAGGACCTTCTTCTTCATGGGCTGCTTCGTCTTGGGATCGATTGCGTGCGTCAGCTCCATGATCTCGCATTCTTCCACGATAGAGTGTAAGTGGAGAATGGACTTGTACCCGGCGGTGAAGATCGCCTGCACAAATGGTGTAAAATACGAGACCTTTTGAGCTTCTACAGGATATCACCTTATGATCAAGCAGTTCCAGGATCTGAAGCTGCGCATCGAACTCGAGCACGACGGGAATCGGGTCAGCTAAAATCAAACATAAGTTTAGGTCACACGGTTTAGGGTTAGGGTTTAGGGATTGTACCAACGCTTGATAGCACGAAGCCAGCTGAGATGTCCTCCTCCTCGACGCCAGAGAGCCTGATGCGCAGGTTTTCTCCGGGTCTGGCATGGCCCACTTCGTCGGCTCCATCTCGATATATGGTAACGACCTTCACAGGAGTCTGAAGAAACAACATCAATAACGCAACCAATTAAACCGATCATTTACGTACCTTGTTGGGCATCAGGAGGAGATTGTCACCTCGTCGAACAGTACCGGCCTCGGACTTCCCCATGACCACGGTTCCCATGTCCTTGAACTTGTCGATGATGGGCATTCTGCACAAGGAAAAGCATCAGAAAAGACCCCAAGGGTCATCACTGTACCTGAAAGACTTCGTTGGGTCCCTTAGAGGAACATCGAGAGCTTCGAGCTCCTCGAAGAGGCAGCGGCCGTCCCACCACGGGCAAACATCTTTCCCCATTCGCTCCTTCATGTTCGTGCCATAGAGCCCAGAGATGGGGAGGAACGTCGTGTCTGAAAAAATGGGGTTTAGAATATTTATCATTTAGGGTTTATGCTGACCTTTCTTGGTGTTGTAGCCGCACTGCTTGAGGAAAGGTGTGATTTTCTTCTCGATCTCGTCGAAACTGCGTAAACCATGATCGAGTTTAATTAATCAAGAATAAAATACGAATAGCTTACCGTGATTTCTCCCATTGCACGGAGGGATCGTCCATCTTGTTAACCACGACGACGAGCTTCGAGACGCCGAGCACCTTGGCGAGCTGAGCGTGCTCGCGGGTCTGCCCGCCACGCTCAAATCCCGTCTCGAACTCTCCCTTACGAGCCGAGATCACCTAAAATGTTCACGAAATTAGGGTTTAGGAGTAAACGGAAAGTCGATAATCACATACCAGCACTCCGACGTCCGCCTGCGCAGCTCCACTGATCATGTTGGGGACGTAGTTCTTGTGTCCCTGCAATAACCAAATTAATGTTAATCTATTTGAAAAGATATAATTACGACTAACTACATTAAAGAGAACCATTTTATCATTTCATTTTGGCTATTTTTACTTACCGGAGCATCGAGGATTGTAAACCTCCTCGTCGCAGTTTCGAAAGAAGCTCTCCCAACTTCCACAGTTTTACCCTAAACGTCATCACACAATTACCGTCAGCACACAATTACCATCAAATGTACCTTCGCACGCTCTTCCTCGTTGGTGTCCATGATGTACGCCATGTACCTGAAAGCAAATACGTAGAAAATACAATAAAAAAGCGTTGCGGGAAACGCATACCAGCTCTCTCGGTTCTTGTCCTTTGCTTCGCGCTCGTACTTTTGGATGGTACGATCGTCGACTTGGCCACTGAGGAATAGGATCTGGCCACCAATTGTAGACTTCCCAGCATCTACGGTTACCACGGTATCGTTAGTACGTTAACCACGACGCTTAACCAAGTACTTACCAACGTGACCAATGAATACGACGTTGAGGTGAGTCCGATCGTCGTCTTCGGCCTGGTTCGCCTCGCTACCTTGAGGTTCGTCCGACGCCTCGATTTTCATGGCCGACATCTTCTCGGTGACCTTCTCCTTCTCCTTGTCTATACGGAAATCAGAATTCATCGAAAAACCTGTTTTTTTCGAAATACCTTCGGAAGCAGCCTTCTTCGGCTTGAGGGTAGCACTGGTTTCCTGCGGCGGCGGTGCAACTTTGCTTACATTTGCGCCAATCTCCGCCGGAGGGGCATCCGCCTTGGGAGGTTCCTCAGGGACGGGGATCCGTACGGGGACGGCGAATCCGCTCGGACGCTTCGGAGTGAACGCCGTTGCGGACGGATTGAACGTGAAGGATGGCGCCGACGGATTGAGCTTGAAGCTGGAGCTCGTGTTTGGGGCAGCCGTACTCGATCCGGCTCCTGTCGCCGCCGCTGCCGCCGCCGCCTCCGCAGAGTCGATCTCCTCCCACGAATCAACGTCGGCCATGGCGCCTCTCACGATCGATCAACCCTAATAAACGAAAACCCTAGACCCGGAAAAGTGACTTGTAACACAAGAAACCTAAATTCCCAAAATCTCAAGAACCCTAATCTGGCGCTGCGTTGTTTTTAATGTTGCGTTGTATCGACGTGGAGCGCTTGATGAAATCGCAATCACATTCTTGTTCGTTTGTTTAAGCGTCCATCATTTGGGCACTGAGGGGATTTAGGGTTTGGGGGGCGCAATGGCGCTGCTGCTGCTGCTGCTGGGGAGAGCTTCGTCCATGGCGCGGGAGGAGCGCCGCCGCCGCCGCCACCCAGCTCGGGTAGCCCGGTAGCTTCATTTCGGGTTCGTCTTCTACGGGATTTCCGGGGATTTAGCTTTTTCCGCGTGGTTCTGGGACGGAGCATGAGCCCGAATGCTGGCATTGCATCTCGGACGAGCACCGACGGCATGGCCGATGCCAAAAGCTGCGTTTTGCGCTTGGGGGCCGCCCTCCTGGCAACGATTGGATGCTTGGATCCCGCAAATTGGGCTGCTTTTCTGGAAGCGGGCTCCAGATTCAGCTGCGACCTCGTCTGGGTTCTCATCCTCGCCAGCTTCATCGCCTCCGTCGTCGGCCATCTCTCTTCCCGTCTCTACGCCGCCACTGGCAAGCATCTCGCTCAGGTACTTCATTTACACAGCATTTATAGCGGCGTATATATACGGTCTTAACACCGACGTTGTTCCCATGCAATGCTGTAGACGGAATGTCGTAGACGTCAGCATTGCGATAGAAAATGATAGGATTTACGGGAAAACTATGTTCTCTGCAGAGCATTTCCTAGACGTCAGCATTTCCATAGAAAATTCATAGCACATTTGTATTGGTATTCTCTGTATTTCATTGAAAATGATAGGATTTATCGTATTGATATTTTCTGCAAAAATGTTAGGAATTTCCACCATATTGATGTTCTCGATCTTCGATTTGCAGGCTTGCCTTGATGAATTTCCGCGAGGAGCCTGCATTTTACTCTGGATTTCGTCGGAGACGGTGCTCGTATTCCTGGACGCTGCTACGGTAAGCATTTTCCACGAAAAATTCGCAATATTCTGGTATTTTCAGATACTCGGTACTGCCGTTGGTGTTACCATGGTACTCCGCGTCCCGGTATTCCTGGCAGTGGTCATGGTTGCCGGAGTTACGTGGTTTCTGAGCGATTCCAGGGCATACCTGGTAAGCAGCTACCAGTTTATCTAGGACGTTTTTGATGGATAGTTCGCACCCAGGATCTGCGTAGGTTAACCATGGTACTCGTGGCGTTCCTGGCGTTGGTGCTACTGTGCTTTGGCCTGCATCTACTCCTCGTGAAGCAGGACGTCCTCGGAGCCGGACTTTGGCCTCGGCTACGCACGGACAGTGCTTATGCGGCGGTTGCTCTCTTCGGTGCGGCATTCGCTGCTCATCTCGGCACCACGGTAAGCTCAATGGAACCAGGTTATTAACTGTGGTTTAACCATGGTAACAGGAAAATCAATGCTTCTCGGACTCGGCTCTGGATCTCGGAACGTCCGTCCTCGTAAACGTTGTCATTCTTGGGGTTGCTGCTCATACCGCCGGCTTCGTGGTGCTCACACTTCAGGATGGCTACGCACTCCTTGAGCCGGTACGTCGTAAATTTCCAGCGTCATGGTAGGTAACAACCTCGCAGTTTCTCGGTCGATCGGCTGCGACCATGGTGTTCGGAGCGACGCTTCTATGCTCGGGCTTGCTCTCCACACTACAAAAGCCGCAAATTTCACCGAGTACCTTCGGCGGGCTGGACGCCGAGATGCACCGGCTCGCCGTTCGTGGAACGGCCGTCGCATTGGCGGCCTTCTGCGCTTGGCAACACGGAAACGAGGGCGTATACCAGCTGCTTTTGCTCTGCAAGGCGGTCGTCGCCGTTCAACTCCCGCTCGTGCTCGTTCCGCTCATCCGATTGACGTCCTCGGCTGGCTACATGGGACCGTATAAGGTCCCGTATTGGGTCGAAGGTATCGCCTGGGTGCTCATGGTGTTGCTTCAATCCCTCGACTACTTTGCCGCTCTCGTGGTGCCGCTGCTGTCGGACGGCGACGACTGGGGACCGTCGTCCGACTTCGAGTTCGTGCCCGGACTCGACTCCTCGGCCTTCAGTGGGTCGGCGGCAGTCGCCCTTCAGACGGCGCTCCTCGGCTTCGTGGTTTGGCTTACCTTTATGCCGTTGAAGGGCGATCTGTTGAAGCAACGGGAGATAGCTGCTTTCGAGACGTATAACCACAGGGAGACGTATATTCACAGGGAAGAAGTCGAATGGGAAATGCAACCCCATGAAGAGAAGCTTGTGGAGATGGAGCCCGAGAAGATTGAGGCGGCGCCGGGGCTCCCACTGCTGGAGGCGCTAGCGGGGGTTCCTTTCCAGGATTTAAATGAGGAAGTGGCGGAGGTTTACGAGTCGGGGTTAGGCGTGGTTAACGAGATTATAGGGAATCAACCCGACATCATTGCTGATGTCTCAGCGGACGAAGCGGAGGCTGATGCAAAGGAGGAAAGTGAGGAGGCCGTAGTCGAGGAGTCCGTGGTTGAGGTGTCCGTAGTCGAGACCGAGATCGCTGAGGTTGAGGCTGTAGTGTCCGAGGACGGCTCGGCGGTGACGATTGACAGCTTGATGGACAGTCCGGAAGCGGCGGTGGAGAGTCCGGACGTGATCGAGGAGGATAACCGGGTAGCCGAAGTAGAAGAACCGGAAGTGGCCGAGGTCGAGGCCGAGGCCGAGAAGGTAGAGGTACTGGAGCTAGATGCTACTACTACCATCAAGGATGTGGAATCTGTCGAGAAAGATGAAGAATGGGAGGATCTTCAGCGGGACGAGATCGCCTCTGGGCTGGAAACGAGTCGAAAGCTGCTGCCTTACGTTGCTTACGAGGGTCTTCTCGGCACGCCGGATGCTGCGAAGAGTCTGAGGAGGGACTCGAGCTCGGCGGAGCCTGGAGGAAGCGGAAGTGGGAGCTTGTCCAGGCTATCGGGACTGGGCCGTGCAGCCCGGCGGCAATTCGCGGCTGTTCTCGAGGAGTTTTGGAGTCGGCTCTTCGATTTGCATGGGCTACCGGTGGCGACACCCCAAGTTCCGGCGGTGACGCCGGTGGCCAACGATCGGAGCCATCAATACTGGGAGGGCGATGGACCGTATTCGGTCCCGACGAAACGGGGACGACGGAATGCGCACCAGTCGTATCCGGCTCCGACTCTGACTCCCGTTGAGAGCTACGGGAGGAATTTCTCGCATCTCACAGCTTCGACGTCGCAGGGGGCGTATGGGATGCCCGTAGAGTACGGTAGCACACCATCTTTCTCGAACGATTTCGGGGAACGACGGTACTACAGTATGCGGCACACGACTCCCCAGCCCGACTATGACTACCAGCCGGCGACTATACATGGGTACAACTTGGCGTCATATGCTTACCATCGGACAACGAGCTCCATCGGCAGTCCGAGGACGCGACCATTGCTCAACGTGCCGCCGTCGTCGCATATCGGGTCGCGGACGGCTACCGATCTCGGGTTTCAAGCCGGCTATCCGCAGTACTCAACGACCACGACGTCCTTGGCATACGATACATCGTCGACGCCGTCGGATCAATCGGCTGCTTATTCCAGCTACTTGCGGTCGCTTGGAGACGGCTTCTCGACCGCGCAAAGCTCCGATCCGGCAGCGGCTTCCGACTACGACCAGTGGAATCCGACTGGAAATAGAGCAGCGGATAAGTGGAACCCGCTGGTGTATAGGGCTACCGGAGAGCTGGATATCGGACGGGACAAGGACGGAGGTTCGCCGTTCGGACATGCTCCGATTGGAAGGTCCGGGAGCCCCGAGTACTCGCCGGGTCTTCAGTCGGACGTCGCCCCGCTCTCGTTCGACGAGATTTCCCCGTCGCAGTCTCATCGGGATGGATTCTCCATACAAGCGACGCAGTCCGAGTCGCTTTGGTCCCGGCAGCCGTTCGAGCTCTTCGGACCGCAGGCTTACGGCAGTCATCCATTGCCGAGAAGGACCGCCGCCGCTGCTCCCGTTCTTGCAAGCCCGACGATCAAGCGGGTGTTTTCGCTCTCCAGCGGGGTTGAGTTCGGGTTCGACGTCTTCGAGCATCTTCGGGTGTGTATAAACAAGCTGCTGCAGCTGGACGGATCGGAGTGGCTCTTCCGGCTGGAGAACGGCTGCGACGAAGACTTGGTTGCCGGCGTTGCTGCTCGTGAGAAGTCGCTCATGGACGCGGATCTGCTCGAGCCCGTCAACTTCCGGTACAACAACGGGAGTCGAGGCAGCAGCAGCATGCAGATGTTGGCCCGTTCATCAGGCGGCGGCGGCGGTGGCGGCGGCTACCTCGTACCGGGCGTTCCGCACTGCGGCGACACTTGCGTCTGGGGCAGCGCGATTCTACTCAGCTTCGGAGTGTGGTGCGTACATCGCATCCTGGAACTCTCCCTGATGGAGAGCAGGCCCGAGCTGTGGGGGAAGTATACGTACGTCCTGAACCGTCTTCAGGTAATCCACGCATTTCTTATCTACGGTAGAGCTATAACGTATTTGTTCAGGGGATATTGGAACCCGCATTTGCAAAGTCACGTGCCGTCTCCAGGCCGTGTCTGTGCTTGGACGGCTATAGACCGGTGAGCAAGCGGACTTGCGCGCCGACCGACTCGGGGTCGTATCCCTTTCCGTGGTCTTGGGGGAGGAATACGAGCAATCCCAACTACAGGCCCGCCAGTAGCACCCTATACCTAGAGATGATCAAGGAGGTGGAAACTGCTGTGGGTTCGAGGAAAGGTAGGACGGGCACCGCCGCTGGGGACGTTGCCTTCCCCAAAGGAAAGGAGAATCTTGCGTCGGTGCTCAAGAGGTACAAGCGCAGGCTGGCTAACAAGCCTGTGAGTTCTTCTTCGCCTAGTACTAGCAACAATCTTGTCAACAATAGCATCAACAGCAGCATTGTCAACAATCATAACAGCAACAACAACAACAACAAAGCGGTGGGTGCAATCAGATGAATTTGAAGGAGCCTGTCATCCAAAGGCGTGATGAACTCTCATCTCTTCTTTCTGGTGGTTTTTTTTTTCTTCTTCTTCCCCCCTTCTTTTTTCCCTTCCGTTTCTTTCTTTGTTTCAAGTCTGGGACTAGACGAACGTCTGTTTTTCGAGGATGTGGGAAAGCCAATCTTCCTGTTTTGGAGCACTAGAATAAAACATAACATTTGACACTTATAACTTTCATGATTTGCTGCGTTTTTTTTATTCACTGGAGTAAATAATAATGTTCTTAAAAATATATTATATTATAGTACGTTAATCTTGTAATTACATGTTTAACTACCTATCTAGTAGTTTCTTTGATTAATTAAGTGAAAACTTGTAATTACAATTACATATGTTAAACTATCTATCTAGGACTTTCATTTTGTATGAAATTTTATAATGTTCTAAGTAAGGAGCTTGCACCTACTGCTGGTTACTGTGCTCCGGCCTCTGAAACAAAACATATACCTCAACGAGGTAGAAAACGAGCCTGTCACCACCGGCAAACATGTTACCAGCGTACTGTTCAGTCGCAACCGCTGGTGTGGCTCCCCTATTGGATGCCTTGCTGTTCTAGCAGCTATCATCTTCCTGATGGTAAGGTGGAGGGTGGAGGTCGACTGCTCAGATTTTGAGAGAGTCACGGAGTGTTAGGAGAGGAATTGGACGCACTTTTCGAAATGGTCTTACGATCTCTGAAAAACGCAGCCAAATACAGAGATATTACATAAACTAAAACCACCTACGACCTTGTATCCTGGATAATATTTTTTTACCTGTCTCAACAGCTATCTGACCACCTGTAGTCGTCCTTGAAAATAGTGACACGGCTATTCTTGCATATGGCACTTTGTGAGAAACTCTGCAGGGGCAAAGTGTCCTTACAAATTCAGCCCTTGCTCGCCTGTTCGACCTTCCAAAGACCCCCTAGCATTTTCCGAGACTTTAAGTTGAGTTTGAGAACATGTCCTTCAAGCTATCCGTCCCTTTATCAATGTTGCCAACAGCGTCTGAATGTTGTTCCTTCAACAAGGATACAGTCAGTACTCGTGCTTGTGGCCTACTAAAAATCAGAAACATATATTTTTTAATTTAATTTATAGTTTAACGTCCTTAGCCC
>LDJE01046902.1:0-10477 GCA_001021135.1 Selaginella kraussiana
TCTGATCCGTTGGAAGACAAGAAAGGATGAGAGTGACCAACTGCATGAGTGGAATCCTATTGCAGTAAAAACCAAGAGCCTTAAGACGATTATGGAAGTTGATTCTACTGTAGCCAACAGCCTTAGCAATTTCCTGCATCCTATAGCCTTCAGTGGTGTTGATCCATTCGAAAAGTGCCACCACATAAGAGCATCCACATGCACGAACAACATGAGGAATTTCTGATGATGCGGCCATGGCGAAAGCAGAAATGTCGATAACCATTGATATAATATGATCTGGGAATTCAAATGAACGCGCGAAAAAAAATAGAATAGATAGATAGATATGGTTTTAACGTCGAGGTCCTACCTTCCTAGGGTGGGACTTGAATAGAATAATTTTAGGAGCTTCAATTGTGCCGTAAATCATGGGGGTTAATTATGAATATACAAATTGCACTAATATTTGCTGACTGTATATTACAAATACATTGCCACGTAAGCAAAAATACGACGTGGATCACACAAAATAAAATGTGAACTATCACAAAGTTGAGAGGCGTCATAGTTAACACCCGTAGACTGATATTTTCATCGTCCATGTCACAGAATCTGCTTTGTAAGGCATCTCTTCCACCGTAGATAGAAAGAGCCTTTTTGAGCTCGTTGGCCGTCCAGGGAGTCAAAGACATTAAATTGTGCCTCACCCATCCCACATTTTGCATAGAAGTTCACAAGGAAACTCACAATTTCGTTCTCACAGGTTTCTCATGAGAAGCTTGTTTAACAATCATGTCCCAGTGGTATACCAAAGGGCTGCAAACCATTATCCATAGGAGAATTGATGACTGAGTTGTAATAGTCAAGCGGTTCACTTTGTGCCCTGGGGCTCTATCCTACGGGCCATAGGGTCATAGGGTCTTTAAGATTTATTCAATTCAATAATTTTGTGTTAAACAAATCAACACTCATACCCAAAGCGTTTCAAAGATAATTATCAATGAAACCCTTCGTTTTTTATTAAACAAACAACTTGACTTGACTGCCGAAACCACTCACAGCACTTCATGGACGTTCAAGCCAGCTTTGATACGCTCCAGACGGATATTCACCATGCCCCAGTCCACCAAGTGGTCCAAAAATGTAGTAACGTAGTCAGGACGGCGGTTCTGAACAATGCAAGGAAGGTTAGCTGCCATAGAGCTTGAAAACAAGGCGTTTTACCTGGAAGTCCAAGTAGTATGCGTGCTGAAACCAACATTTTTAGAGATGGTCAAACATGTTCAAAACATGACTTACCTCCCAGACGTCTAGCACGAGAATTGGCTGCAGGAAAACAGCAGGATTAGTGCCATGTTACTCAGAAGGTTAAGATTGCTTACAATTTGGTCACCCACTAATGGGCTCACAGCGTTTGGAGTCCTCTCGATCACCAGCTTTGAGTCATTCACTGCATGAGCTCCATAAGGCCCAAATGTTTGAAGCTTTTGCTTCACTTACATGAAAGCCAAGTCCAGCCAGATCCGAATTGAGAAGTTGCAGCTGTCTTGAATTGTTTCGAGAACTCCTCGTAAGAACCGAAGTCTTTGTTGATGAGCTCTCCGATCTCCCCAGTTGGAGCTTTGCCACCTCCGGCCTTCATAGAGTTGAAGAAAAAATCGTGATTCCATGCCTAAAGACCAAAGATCAACCATGTTTGCAAGATAATAGACCATTATAAACCTGAGAAGCATTGTTGAACTCCGGACGAAGATCTCCTCCATTGTACGTCTTTCTGACAATGTCATTGAGGATTTTTCCTTCCAGTTCTGTGTCTTTGATTTGCTTGTTCAGGTTATCAACATAAGCACGTTGGTGCTTTCCCCAGTGGTATTCCAGCGTCGCTTTGCTCATGTGAGGTTCGAGAGCATCCTGCAAATACACAGAGAGAACTCAAGATGCCATAGTCGCAAAGCACTTACGAGCTCGTAAGGAAGAGGTGGGAGTTCAAACATAGCTACTGTGTTAATAGAGCTCCTTGTGGATCTTCTATGGGTGAACTTTGGTGCTTGGAGCCTCCGACTTCCTTGAAAGAATGCCTGAGACACCATTGTCGTCGCCATGTTGAACTCTATCTCGTGTACGAGAACGTAGTACACCAGACGTGTAGTACATTGAGTACTACATGCTCTAGAAATTAACTTTATTTTAAGCTTAAGTGCTTAAGAAAAACGAACGGCCGTCAAGCTGCATGGACGCAGCATGCTCAGATTTAACTTCATTTTAAGTATTCGGTTAAGAAAAACAAGTCCCGGGCCGTCAAGCTGCATGGATGTGAGCTTTCAAGACAAGCCCTTCATCCTCGATCTCAGAAGATGGCAGCAAAATTGCTAGATCGAGCAACACAGGCCGAATTGGTGCCACAGACTTGTGTATATCGAATTTGGGCAACCTCTACCTCTGGGATAATTCAACCCCTGATATCCTCTGGCAGAGCCCTCAGATTATTTCTCGACTCAAGTCTCATTCAAGCCCGGGAATTTACTTGTCAGCTGGGCTTTGGAAAGAAACACCATATCCATATACAACCTCGCCACAAAGCCTTGTAAATAATCGTTTGTAAAGGATTTGTAAATAATAAGTAATCGTTTGTAAATAATAATAATATACTAGCCACGGCGAATATACTCAGGATCCCGCACGTCAATTTTAATATACCGGAAATCCGAACACGTGGCAAGGGCGTGAGGCGTATGATGGTGTGACATTTAGGTCACAGCAGGTTGTTTTCAGCAGGTTTTAAATGTCTTTTTTAAGTGACAGCCCGTCCACCCGTGCATGATATCGATGGGCCGCCCCAAGGGGGTGTGAAACCCGCCCAATCCGTATTCAAAAATAAATAAATGAGATTTTTACCATCTTGATACATTGATACAGTATAACAAAGCCAGGCAGGAGCGGCCAGGAGCACATCATTGAGACAAAAACATCCCCAGGCAAATTCCAATTACAATTAACAAACGCACGCACTGGCCTGTACAAATTTACAGGCCAGTGCATGCGTTTGTTAATTGTAACAGGCCAGTACAAATTTACAGGCCAGTGCATATGTTAATCGGAATTTGCTTTGAGAAAAGTACATAATGCACTGAAAAACGCCTAGACGGTGGGCTAGGGGCGCTGTTAGACTTGATGCAGAAGTCCAAACGGTGGTGACGTGGACTGCCGGCACCACAATTATAGCTGATTAAAATATGTTTAGAGCGTGATTAATTAATGCATTGTGAACATTTGTAAAGGCAAAAATAAATTCATGCAATCACAATAACTATAAAGATATAACTGAGTCAGATGAACTCGAACCTTCCGATCTCACCACCACGATCTCAACCATAGATTCTCCAGTTGTGTTTACAAAAAGCTAATTTATTTGCAAGCAATTATAAGGCAGCTGCGGATAGGCAGCATATTGGTACACAATAAGTATGTTGAGCATTTAACAACCTCGCTTTGCTTTATAGTCGTGACGTCAAAATCCTTGGACGCTGGAGAGTTAAGAATTTTGGAAGCTTTAAAATCCTTGGAAGCTGGAGAGTAAAGAGCTTGGGAATCTGGGGGAGTTAAATTCCGTGCCTAAGAATTAGAATTTTGGTTGAAGTGATGTATAATTTTTGAGAGCATACTTCACCGGAATGACAATGGTACTTGCTGGAATCCTCAATCAGTTGATTTCTACCAGTTTTCAATAAAAAAACTGTGATTTTTTTCTTCCATCGACTTACAACGTAATACCAGAGTCCTCAGTTTTCAATAAAAAACTGCGGTATTTTTCTTCCCAGCCCAAGGCATCCACTTACAACGTAAGACCATATTCTCGTGATCCAACTTCGTGACAACTACACATTTAATTATAAAATCATGCTTCTCGCTAGAAACAACGACATAAACTTGTGTGCTTGTTCCTAAATATGATTTGCTATAAAGTTTATTCCAAAACCGACATAAACTTGTGAACTTGTTCGTGAATATGATTTGCTATAAAGTTTATTTCAAAACCGCAAAGATTGCAACAATTTCTGAAAGCAGAACATCTCTTCCGGTACATTTAGGCTTCTTTGCAGGTTCTGTAGTCCAGTCAGGCCAGGATACCTTTAGTTGAGCATAGGAGCAGGGACAAAGCTTACTCCAGCTGCTCACGAGCTTCATTTTCACCACCGTTGGGGTAAGTAGACAGCAAGTTCAAATTTAGAGCTGTCCAAAGAGGGAGATGATCAGGGAAGCAAAAACCAAGAGCATTTTTTTCACACCAGTGGAAAGAATCATGTGGCAAGCTGCAAGTATTGAGAATCATATGTGCAAGTTGTTTCATCGCTTCGTCTTTCAACAAAAGAGCTCAATATGGTGCTCCTGAATAACGTTAACAAAAATTGTACAAAACGGCATTAAAACATGGCATGGCACCCGCCGTCTGGACTTCTGCATGAAGTCTAGCGGCGGCCGTGGGCTACGCTGCCGGCTTTGCTGTTGGTTTTTTCGAGACACGGATTCTCATAGTGAACTAGCCATCTATATAAAGTACCAAGTACAGCTTAGATACTGTTGAAAGGAGGCCCAATTTTCAACCAGCGATGATATAAAATTCTTGAACATGGTTCAAGAATTATCCACCGAGTTAACTACATACCGTCTCCTCATGGTAAGGATAGAGAACTACCCTCATTCGCTAATTTATAATCAAACACAAATTCCACGAACTTTATTATCGCTCATTACATACGCACTATCTACAAGATTATGGACATCTCAACGTTTCAGCATCAACGCTCAGCAACTGGCGGTGGTGACTGCTTGAACCACGGGTTGAGATACTTCTTCCAGGTACCTTGAGCCGGCGATTCCGGGCGAACATTATTACTCAAGCGAGCAGCTCGGAGTCTCATCCTTTGGTTGTTTTCCTTCATGCAGTTCAGCGAAAAGCAGAGTTGCCGTATAACCTCCCGCTTCTCTTCAGCCATTTGGGCCTGTTGCAGCTTGTTCTCCTCATGTAACTGGCTCACCTTGCGAGCGAGCATTACATTCTCCTCGAGGGTCTTCTGCCTTTCTGCCTGGGCCTTCTTTACGTCCTCAAGGAGCAACACCAAGTCTGCGTCCTTGTCTCTGAGTGCCAACTCACTTACTGATATGTTATTCCTCAAGGTCTTGGCCTTGAGGACCATGCTCGTCACCTCAGCTCTCAAGAACCTCAGGAGAATGACTAGGGACTTGTTCTGTTGTTCTTTGCCTTCAGCCTTGACCAAAAGAGCCTTGTTTTCACGTTCTAAAGCGGATAATTTCTCTTCAAGGTTCTCCACTTTGCTCGTCAAAGCATCCACCTTGTTCTTGAGCCTCTTGTCTTCCTCACGTAGCTCCAGCAGATCAACTTGTATCTTGCTCACCTTCTCTATTTCTGCCTGAAGTTTGTCTCCAACTTCATCCTTCTCACCTTGAAGAATGGCAAACTCGCCCTCCAGTTTTCTCACTAGTAAGTCTCTCTTGGAGAGCTCAAACCTCAGGAGCCTGTTTTCCTCGTGAGCGGAATGCAGCTCCTCTTGGAGCTCTTTCACTTTGCTCGAATCCTCAAGCAATGTCCTGTTCTCTTCCTCCAAATGGTTTAGCTTGTTCTGCAAAGCTTGAATACCCTCATTGTGCTTGAGAGTCTCCGCAGCCAGGCTATCACCAAGTGTCCTGTTCTCGATATGCAAACCTTCGAGGGTCTCCTCGAAGTCCGTTATTTTGCTCTTGAACTCGGATTTCTCAACCTCAAGCTTCTGGACCTCTGTTTCTTTCGCAAGTTGCAAGCACGAAAGCTCCTCACGAAGCTTCTGGTTCTCCTGTTCGACCTCCTGAATTTTCAGCTCCAGTTTACCTATCTGTTCCATATACTCTGCTGCTTTCTTTGCCTCGGTCTCACTCCGCTGTTGGTAATCTTGCTCCAGTGCACATTTCTCTTGTTTGAGTTCCTCGATCATTTCCTCGAGTTCCTGGATGCGCGTACTCTTTGAAACAATGTCATTGCTCAGAGC
The DNA here is from genome assembly GCA_001021135.1 of Selaginella kraussiana. Lineage (NCBI taxonomy): Eukaryota > Viridiplantae > Streptophyta > Lycopodiopsida > Selaginellales > Selaginellaceae > Selaginella > Selaginella kraussiana. Next base: position 6,024 of record LDJE01046902.1, read on the forward strand.
TTGTTTCTGCTCCTTCAACTCCGTTATCTTCTCTTCAAGAAAGTCATCGGAGATGTCAGTTTTCACTGGCAAGCTCCGTGATCTCGGTTCACCGTCGGATGCTCTTTCCAGACCGAGGACACTGTAGAGTTTCAACAGCTTTTGCTCTTGCGAAGTCTCGAGCTCTTCGCTCTTCACTGATAACTGTTTGATCTGCTCCTTGTACTCGGCCGACTTCTCCAGACACCTTACGTACTCTTCATGGAGGCTAGTACTTTGCTCCTTCAAGCTCAAAATACCCTTCTCAACCGAGTCACAACTCACGTCTTCAGTCTCAAGTGTCTCGAATATATTGAACAGCCGAGACATTTCTTCGTTTCTCAAAACTTCCAGCTTACGTAGCTCCATGTTCAAACTCCCCAGTTGTTGCTCGTATTCAGCTGCTTTCAGAGTCTCCCCTTTGAGCAAGTTTTCCAACTGCGCAGCTGCTTGCTCTAGGTCATGCAGCCGGGTGGTCTTTTCAGACAACTCTTCCCGTAAGCTGGATTCGTGTTGCTTTAACTTTTCCATCCTTGTTAGCAGGCCTGTAATCTCCTCGTCTATTAGCCGGGCTGATATATCATCTTTTGTGTCTTCTCCTCCAAGACATTTGTAGATGTTCGCAAGCTCTCGTTTGCGCAACGCCTCCAGCTCCTCCAGTTTTAACCTCAAGCTTGCAGAATGCTGCTCATACTCGGCTGACTTCTCTTCCTTCTCCTCCTTCAAATGTTCCATCTCTCCCTCAAGTTCTTCCAGGCGTTTTCTCTTAGATCCAACTTCCTCGCTCAAGCAAGCTCCATGTTCTTTGGCCTTGGTAAAGTTTTCTTGCAACTGAGATACGAGTTTCTGGATCAAGTCAAAAGTGATGTCGCCTGTTCCATTCTGTTCCTTCACTTTAGGCAGACTCACTACAGCATAAAGCTTATGCATCTCGTCCTGTCGCAAAGCTTCGAGCTCCCTACATTTCGCCGTCATGTTCTCAATCTGTTGCTCATATTCAGAATGCTCTTCCTCTTCTTGTTTCAGCGTCCTTTGAAGCTCTTCAGAAACGGCAGCTTTCTCCTTCTCCACCTTCTCAAGTTCCTCCTCCAGCTCTCGAAGACGGCCACTTTTCAGTGCGATATCGTTCTCTTGGACCGCATTCTGCTGCTTGAGTTCCAGATATCTCGACTGGACCTCCAACGCTTTTCTCTCCAGAGCTTCATGGTTATCAAGGGCCTCAACATGTTGCTCCTCTCCAAACGCCAGGACTCTAAACAGTCCCATGATTTCCGAGGCCCTAGATTTCTTAACTGTTTCAAGCTCGAGTTCTCTGGACTCATGCAGCTGAGTTTTCTCATCCAAACTTGCCAACGTTCTTACGTTCTCCCGTTTCATCACCTCCAGTTCGTTTGAATATTTCTCTGTTGCATGGGTCAACTCCGCCTGAAGTTCCTCTTTCTCATGCAGCCACTTCCGCAGGAACTCTTCAGACTCAGCCTTCATCTCTTCTATGTTCTGCTTGAGTTTCTCGACGTCAGAGCTTAAAACCTGGACATGTTCACTGAACGCTCGGTTCTTATTTCCAAGCTGCTGCACCTGCTCACGTAGCTCTTTACTGCAGCCTTCCAATACCGTCTTTTCTTCGAGGCTTCTTTGAATGGCAGTTTCCAGCTCATGCTTTCCCTCAATCAATTCGTGCTGAAGCTTTTCAACTTCCTTAATCTGAGACTCAAGCTTGACTTTAACATCTCTTTCCTGCTCCTCAAAAGCAGATAGTTTCTGCTTCATGTCTTCGGCCTCTGAAGTTAAAGCCGACTTCTCTGTTTGTAAGCTGGCAACTAAAGCTTCCAGTGCAGATAGCGTGACTATTTCAGCTTGGAGTTTCGTCACTACACCTTCAAGCTCTGTTTTAGAACATCTGTCAACCTCGGCCACTTGTTTGATGCCGATCAGTTCTTGCTGAGAGTTCTCCAATGTTTCTCGCAGCTCCTGCAGCTCCTTGTCCATGTTTCCCGACTTATCCACCATGGACTCCAGTACTGCAGTCAGCTTCACCCCTTGGTCTCTTGAAAGTTGAAGCTCCTGCTCTATTGTTAATATCCGTTGTGTGGATTGTTGGAGCTCGCTTGCTTTTGTCTTCAGGGTTTCCTCAAGGAGTATGATTTGTTCTCCTTGAGCTTGAGCTGCCATCAATGATTCTACAACCTTGTCTTCAGCGAGCTTGCACTGAGTTTCCAGCTCTACAACTCGCTGGCTGCTGGTTGCAATATTACTTTGCAAACTCTCAATGTCCACCTTAAACGTGGAAACTTCTGCTTGCAGCTCATTGACGAGCCCCTCAAGAATGGCTTTCTCCTCAAGTGTGACCTTGATTTCTTCTTTTCCATGAGCCACTGCCTCCTCCAGCCGGCTTATATCTGCCTCCATTTTCTGAATCACTTCATCTTTGCTCTGAATGTGTGTCTCGTGCTCTGCTTTCATACCGCTCTGGACATCTTTATGTTGTTGCAACGCCGTTGAAAGATCTTCCTCAAGCTTCAGAACAGCTGCCCTAAGTTCAGAGGTCTGTTGCTCTTTCTCCGTTTGTAAAAGACCAACCTCTGTCTCCAATTTGTTTTTCAGTTCAGTATAGACTCGGTGATTTTCTTGCAGGCGATCATGCTCACCCTTCAAGGTATTCAGACTTGATGCTAAAACCATCGACTCCTCGATACCTCTCTGGTGGCTGCTGCTAAGGGTTGCATGCTGCTCTTCAGACTTAAGAAGCTCGTCTTTAAGTCTCTTAATTTCCAGCTCCAGCATGCATGTAACCTCAGCATGTTTCTCTTGAAGCTCTTTGTAAAGCTCTTGCAACTGATGTTTTTCCTCCTTCAACGATGCAAAAGCAGCAGATAGTTCTTGGTAACTGCTTGTGATGGCTGCATGCTGCTCGTGTTTTTCCCGTCTTAACTCCTCAAGGTCTTTTGTCAGTGCATCCTTCTCGTTTTGCAGCCGAGCAACATGCTCTTGAAGGCCGTGAACATTTTTCAGATGCTCATCAATCTCCTGATCTTTTGTTGCTCCTTCAGTCTCCAGCTTGCATTTAAGTTCACTCAGTGTTGAGTGTTCAACTTGAAGGTCCTTGTGAACTAGCTGCAAGCTTTGATGATCTTGTGTCAGCGTTCCGAGACTTGCTGACACTTCCTCGTGTTTGGTAGTTAAGGATCCATGCTGCTCTTGCAATTCTGAAAGTTCTTCCTTCAGCATGTTGATCTCAACGTTCAGCTTTTCTGACAGCTGCAGCTGTGAATCTAGCTCCTTTCGCATGTTGGTGATCTGTTCTTGCAGGGTGACAACATGGTTCAAGTGCTCAGTAATAGCTTTTTCCTGCTTCTGACTAACGGAAGAGTGTTCAACTTGGAGGCCCCTGTGAGTTTCCTGCAAACGCTCATGGTCAGCTGTTATTGTTCCAAAGCTGGCCAAGACATCCTTGTGAGTGGTTGTCAAAGATGCATGCTGCTCTCGTGCTTCAGAAAGCTCTTCCTTTAAGTGTGTGATTTCTAGGTTGAGCTCTTTAGATAGTTGCAACTGAGCGTCCCTCTCGTTTTGAAGCTGGCTGATTTGCTCTTGCAGAGTGCAAGCTTGGTCAACAAGCTTTTGTTCCATCTCTGCTACCTTGGTCTCCAGCTTACATTTAAGCTCGCTAATCGTCGAATGCTCCATTTGGAGGTTCTTATGTTCTTCTGTTAACTTTCCAAGGTTTGCTGATACTTCACTGTGTGTGGTTATTAAAGAACCATGCTGCTCTTGTGTTCTCGATAGTTCTTCCTTGAGCGTGCTGAGTTCAGCTTTCAGACCGTCTGATATCACCAGCTGTGTGTCCATCTTAGTTTGCAGCTTAGCAACTTGTTCCTGAAGAGTTGAAGCCAGGCTCAGATGCTCTGCAATCATTTTATCTTTCTCTTCAACGTCAGCCTCAAGCTTGCATTTTACTTCACCCACAACCAAGTGTTGAGCCTGGAGGCCCCTGTGGCTTTCTTGCAAATGCTCATGGTATGCTGTTATTGTTCCAAAGCTGGCCAATACGTCCTTGTGAGTGGTTGTCAGTGATGCATGCTGTTCTTGTGCTTCAGAAAGCTCTTCCTTCAACTGCGTGATTTCTAGGTCGAGCTCTTTTGATATTTGCAACTGAGAGTCCATCATGCTTTGAAGCTGGCTGACTTGATCTTGGAGAGTGCGAGCTTCGTTTGCTTTCTCAACAAACTTTTGTTCCATCTCTCCTCCATCGGTCTCTAGTTTACATTTAAGCTCGCTAATCGCCGAATGCTCAAGTTGGAGGTTTTCATGAAGCTCCTGTAAACCTCGATGTTCTTCCATCACCTTTTCAAAAGCTGCTGTTACTTCACCATGTGTCGCTACTAATGAACCATGCTTCTCTTGTGTTTTCGATAGTTCTTCCATCAGCGTGCTGACTT
>LDJE01047027.1:0-13848 GCA_001021135.1 Selaginella kraussiana
AGGAGGTCATGTCTTCATTAGGAACTTGAGTACCTTCATTGTCTTGGGCTTCACTACCAAGGCGGACAATTCTTGATGATCAACTAGCAGCTCAGGGAGTTCATCACCAGCCATGGTCGGCAGATATGGTACGGCAGCATGTTAAGGGGAAAAGTCTTCCTCCGAAGACGAGGTACAAAACTCAGAGTGTAGACCTCGAGCTGCAAATCCCGAAATGAATGTAACAGAACAGTCCTTGTTCAAAGGAAACAAACTAATTGCCCTAAAGCCAGATCGAATATTTTCTGGCGTTAGGACTTTCTTCATGGCTCTTGATGAAATCCCCCCGTTCTTTTTCCTTGTAATCGGACACCCAAAATGCTTGTTCATCCATGAGGCTCGCTCATTCTTGAAGTGTAACTTGTATGGTGAGAAGCACGAAACGTTTAATGGTTGCAGTCGGTGAGAACAGTGTGGAGGCAGTATGCAGATATCAACTCCAATCTCTATGGCTACTTCTTGGGTCTCTTTCGTGATATGGCTCCCATGACCATCAGCGATGAAGAGATGTCTTTCTTATGGTGAGCAACCACCTGGTACGTGCCTTTGAAAATGCTACAACCAAGATGCAAAGGTTGCGTTACACATCCATGCCTTTGGTCCCACCGTGAGTGCTGCACCCATCTCGCATTCTTGCAGCCAGGTAATAGAGAGCTTCTTACCCTTGAATATGTAGAGCCCTGGTATACGGTTACCCTCTGCAGATACGGCTACAAGGCAAGTCATCCATTCTTCTGGTTGGGAAAGATTTGCAAAACCTCTCGAGCACCTCGTCGAGCCAATACTTGCATTCCTCCATCACGGCCAATCGCAATTCTAATTTCGTCACAGTTCAGTCGTATATTCGTATTTAGCCAAGGTGCGCTCATAATGCCTGTAGAAGTCGGTAGCCACCTTCTCTTTGAACGACTTTGCCCGAAGTCGATTGAGGGCAGCTGGTGTCTGAAGTGCAAGGTTTGGATGACAGTGGTGAAAACGGCTGAACCATCTTGAACCTGGAAGCTCATTCAAGAACGGAGTACCGAGCTCATTGGCAACCTGCTTTGCTACGCATTTGCAACTTGGAGACAGGGTACCCAGCATCACCACGCTCGACGGCCTAGTCCTCAAGCATTGCCTCTTTGTCTTCATCAAGCAGCGTTGATGGACCACGTCTGTGTATTGTGATGAGGCCGTTCAACCAATTATGAAGGCTGGTTCTTCCAACCCCCATACTTGGTAGCAGCAGCTCTTGTTGTCATACTGTATTTTTCCACAGTTTGTACAGCCCTCTGCATGTCGTATGACGTCCATGTCGGTTTTGTATACCGCCTTTGCTTCTTGACGACTTGGTGGCTTTTCAGCAGGTTGCTTGTTGCAGTCGGATGAATCGGAGGGGGTGTTAGCAACGTTCTCGTGCATCAGGCCCAACAGATCCTCTGCTGCTGCTGTTTCAGGAGTAGCGTTCACTGGAGTTGGCGTTTGGGTGGAAGTTTGGGACGTAACTCTTTCCCTGTTTTGCCATATTCACATAAGGAATTATTGTTCAGACAACAACAGCCTACGGAGATCCAGAAGAATTTCGTATTTTGCTTTATTCCGCTTGTATATCAGAAAGAAATAAAATTAACTAGCATGACACTTTCATGTAGAACCCAGCAATCTTCTCACATGGAAGAACTTTGCAGAAGTACAGACCACTCGTATTCTTTCGCTTCCGATTGTAAAAAAATGCCACCATCCACGGGGCATCGGCCAGTGCCAAGACATATGGTAAAGAGATGCTTTTGATAAACGCAGTAGACGAGACAGTTAAACTTAATTGGATGAAACAAAGTTTTCTAAGGCTATAAATCCATATGGCTACCTCCCGAAGGATAACCTAAACTGAAAAAATACTATATACACCACCTTGAAGTATTTCACTTTCAAGATAAACGCATCCTGTTGCATTGTCTATTCCTGTTGTCCCTCTTAAAGCCTTCCATTAACACTATTTCGTGAAGTTTCATGAATCATGAAGTTTGCGATTGTTTTGGTAACAAAAATTCAATGCTTCCCTCCAACAAATCGGCTGACACAATGTTCGCTAGAAGTATGTATGGCGCAGCTTTATCAGGACACAAGGAGACCAGCTCCTTCGCAGCATGAATTCCTCGAAAAATATCTCCATGAGTGCTGCAAGCAGCGAGTAATGTAGCCCATGCAATATGCCCAGGCTCATACGGCATACACCTGATAATCTCTTCGGCAGCTTCCAGCTCCCCAACTCTTGACAACAAATCCACTATACAAATGTACTGATCCATTCCCGACTCTACGTCGTAGTCAGAACGTATCGAAACAAAGTAGTCCCAAGCTTCGTATACGAACCCCTTGTGACTCAAAGCAGATAGAGTACTCATAAATGTGAGGTGGCTCGCTCTGCTTCCTTCAAGCTCCATACTACGAGACATCTCTCGGGCCTTTGTACCATGCCCAAACTGAGCATAAGCTCCGACCATTGCATTCCATGAAACACCACTTGGGTTTCGAATCTTTCTGAAAGTTCTCTTGGCCTCTTTTAAGCTCCCACATTTTGCATACATGTTTACAAGTGAGTTCGCTATCAACTCAGTAAATTCCATATAGCTATCTGCAATGGAATAATGGATAAGCCTTGCCAATCTTAAATCTGCAAGGATGGAACATCCCTCGATGATTTCTATACAAGTGATCTCATCGGGAGAAACACCTTCCAAGTCCATACGGCAAAACAGATCCAACGCTTCATTTGCATACCCATTCTGCACATATACGCCTAACATAGCATTCCAAGACACTAAATCCCGGTTCAGGGTTTCGTCAAAATATTTTCGAGCTTTTGTCACATTACCACACTTCCCATACATTGTTACAAGCACATTTAAGAGTACGGAAGCCTCCATGTTGTGAAGTCTACATTCCTCGATAATACTAGTGGCAAAATCCGTGGCTTTTCCATTACCACAAGCATCCAAGATGCTCGCAAACGTAATACTATCGGGACATATACCCTCTTGGTCCATTAACACAAGCATTCGAAATGCCTCGCTGGTATAACCCCTTTCAGCATATGCAGCCAGCATCGTATTCCAGGAAATCAAGCACTTCTCATTCATTGCATCAAACATACACTTCGCATTCTCAATTCTCCCGGACTTGGCGTTCACATTCATTAGAGCATTAGCAACATTCAATTCCACTCCCATAAACATTTCATTTAAACGGCTTGAATCATCATTTGTAATAGCAAGCTTAAACGCCTCTTTAATATAACCATTCCGTGTATACCGAGTATTCCTTCCGGCATAAGCACAAGCATCAAGGATGCTCACGTATGTTGCATCATCCGCGACAACACCATCCAAATCCATGAGCTTGAACATGTCCAATGCTTCATTCTCATATCCATTCTGTGCACAAGCGGCTATGGCCGCATTCCACGCAACGCAGTCTCGTCGATTCATCCCCTCAAAGGCCATTTTCGCCTCGTCAAAATTCCCAAGTTTTCCACACATGCTAACGAAGGCAGTTTGCACCATGTTATCCGTCTCAAACTCGCTGCCTTGAATGACATTTTCACGTATCGAGGTGCCTTGTGAGAACATTTTGCGGCTGGCACAAGCATCGAGTACGGCAACAATCGTCACCTTGTCTGCCTTGACACCTTCCAAGTTCATGATCCAAAACAACTGAAGCGACATGTTCCCTTGTTCATTTTTTCTATAGGCTGAAATCATGGCATTCCATGAAGCTGTGTCGCGGTGTACAGCCTTGTCAAACTCACATTTTGCCGCTTCCACACGTCCGCATTCCCCGTAGATGTTGATGAGTGCAGTTGACAAAACCAGGTCTTTCTCGATACCCTCAGCCTGTACCATCTCACAGAAATTACAAGCTTCCTCAACTATGTTAAGTGTTGAATACGCATCCAAAACACTCGAGAATGTTGCTTGATCGGGCTTCATTCCATCGTGCATCATTTTGAGAAACGTTGAAACTGCAAGGTTTCCTTCTGAGTTCCTTGTGAATGCAGAGATCATAGTGTTCCATGACACAACGTTCCTGACATCCATTGCGTCAAACACGGCTTTAGCCTCAACCACGTCTCCACACTTCCCGTACATGTTGACTATTGCAGTTTCAAGCTTAACCCCTCGTATAAACGACCCTTCAAAAATACAAGTATGGAAGTAACTGGCCCTTTGGACATCTCCAATGGTCGCACAAGCATCAATGACACTCACAAGTGTGGCCTCTGTAGCCTGGACACCTTCCAACTCCATGAAAGAGAATACTTCTAGGGCCTCGTACGGATGCCCGTTCTGGGCAAAGGCTGCGATCATGGCATTCCATGAAATAACGTCTTTCTGAGGGATACTTTCAAACATGTCATTTGCAGAGTTTAGCCTGCCTCCGCTCGCAAGGGATGACAACATGGATGTCAATGCCACAGTGTTGATATAAGGCATTTTTGTGAAAACATCTTCAGCTCTCTGAAGATGCCCATTGTTGGCAAATGCAGTTATGATTATTGCCCAAGAGAAAACGTTCTTCCCGGATATGCTTTCAAATGTGGTGACTGCATCTTGCATGGACCGGCATCTTCCGTACATTTGTACCAGAAGGTTTCCAAGTAATCTATCGTTAGCAAGTCCTGCTTCCAAAATTTCCAAGTGTAAGAGCTTGCCTCGATCAAGCAGCACACATTCTCGAATGAGGCTCGCATAGGTACATGAATCTCGAAGTAACTTCCTTGTGGCTCCATTGATCATTCAAAGTCCCACATGAACTTTTGAAAGGGTAGTTTTGTATGAATTATATTGAAGTATATGTTCTTGAAAATTTGTATGCTTTAGCTGATGGAAGTTTCGTTTGTTTGTATTCAAAAAACATTCTAAAGATATCAGTTATATGGAGGCATAAACAAAATTATACGAAGCCTTATTCAGTCAACCTCATGGTTCCATATCCCCTCGCCTTTATCATGCCTTTACAAGTATTATAAACTCTAAAGCATTGTACTCACAAACTAGATTATTATCATGCAATGATTATTTTTCTGGGAGATAGTTACATATCTCTTGTAAAAGTGAAGAAGCTCTACAGTCTGCATGATCTTTGGAAGCATTATAGGAAGTACTTCTAACTCATCTCCCAACGTGTTTAGTTTTCTGGGAACGTGTTTAACTTCTCTTTGGTTATCTGAAATGTATGTCCTGTATTGAATTAAAGCTGTGGTTAACTTTTAGCGGGGGCCTTTCATGGCTCCGAAAGAATACTAAGGGAACAAGGTGGGCGGCTTTAAGGCCTTGGAGCCACGCCAATGCTCATCGCTTCACACCGCTGTGCTCTCCCACTTGACGCCTACAACTTGCAGACGGACAGAGTGCACCTGGTGGTGGCAATCGGATCTCTCTTCAAGATCTTCTGGCCAGGAGCAAGTATTGCTTGTGGGTCATATACGGCTTTCCTCCGCATGAACAAGTCCCAGGACGGGCCAAAGTGATCCCTCCACTCACCCTCCCCAGAATGCTGTGGAAGGTACTGCTTTAGCTGAATCCCAGCGTTCTGACACAGTTTGAGGATTTGCTTGTTTTGGTCTACCAAGCTACTTGCTGATGGAACTCCAGATAAGGTTGCATACCTCAGCATTCCAACCAAGTAAAATACGCTCTCATTGGGTGTAACCACTGAAGTTCTAGAATCCCACCTGCATTCCAAAGAACCAGGGTTAACTAAGACGCCGGGGTTTTAGGGACTAAACTTACTTGCTTTTGTCGAGTGGATAAACCAACAGAGGCCCGTTTATGCCTTTGTGGAGGATCTTCTGGAACACTTTTTCGTCAAACTCGTGGATCCTGGTTTTGGGAACGAACAGATTCATCCACGGGTGTGGAACATCCCAAAGCCCCTTTTTTCTCAGACGAATCTCACCGTCATGGACTCTTTCGAGGAACTCAAAGTATGTCGTGTCCTTGCTGAAGACCAAAGAGGGGATGTGACCCAAGGGAGCCAACAAAGATGCTACTTTCTGCCAAAGACCAAATGTAAGAATACGAAGACTAACAAGCAAGCTTACGTACCCTTTCGACAGACTCAACGTGCTCGTCCTCGTTGTAGTTCTTGGTGAGCTCGAGACAATAAAGAACCGGCCCGGCGGAGTTGGGAATGGCACTTGTGTTGAGAATTCGTCCATGAAACGCTATAGGTTTCCGCTCATTACTCGGATGGTTGCTGTTGACGATCACTGAGCCCTCGACATAATCAAAAGACTCGTCTTTGGGCTTGGATATCAGAAGCTCCTGGTCTCTTGTGAAGGCCTTGAAATCGGAATATAGTGCCCGAACCCACTTGACCTGCAGTTACAAACCCAATTACCGTCAGCAAGGAATAAGGAGGTTCAAATATGCAAGAAAACGAGGGCTTGGAGGGTATTTTATAAAACATGCAGGAAGGCAGGCTGCAGTCAATCATTTGCAATCGTGGCCGACACGACAGGACGAATTTCATTCATTCAAAGTGAGGTGAGGGGTGATGAGGTGATGGCTTTTCTATTTCTTTTTGTGTCTTGTTTGTATTGAGATGACGATTGATGACCTTTTGTGGAGCAGGCTCAAGATTGATCCTGGCCTTGGTGATGATCCCGAACTGTCCCAGACCCCCGAGAACGGCAAAGAAAAGGTCCGGATGTTCGGATGCCGAGCAAGTCACGACCTCACCTTTGCCTGGAAAATATTCAAAAACGTTAGAACTAGTAATAAGGACTCGCAATAACGATACTGGAAACCACACGTTAGGCAAACAAGCAGCTCAAGGAAGGCTCTCTGTTTTTGGGCATTGCTTGGAAGCATAAAACAGGGGATAGTCGTATCCAATAAGAACGGCGGAGAATCCGTAACCGGATTCCCAATTTCATCGGACTTTGGGCCACGGGTGGTGAATGCAGAGAGTGATTATATGCAGGCATCAGCAGACAGCGAAAAGCAGGAAGCAGAATCGGATACTACGGAAGACTCAAAAAAGACCCGTTTTGAAAACACAATGGGATCGGAAAGAAGCCGACTTGCCTGTGACAACTTCGAGCTGGAGCACATTGCTGATTTGAGGGCCGTAGCGGAATGCTTGCCCACTCACACCGGCGTTGGACAGAGTTCCTCCAACAGTGAGGTAGAGATAGTCTGTAAGCGACCTTGGGGACAGCCCGAACTTCATGCTCTCTTTTACTACATCCACCCAGAGCTCTCCACCTCGGGCTTCGACATATGGTGGGAACTCTCCGGGAAATACTTGTATTCCTCTTAGTGATGACATTTCAACGAGGATTCCACTTGAAGAAACTTGAGCCTGACCGGCCACGGAATGACCGGCTCCCTTTGCCGATACTGTAATGTTTGATGGGGAAGCATATGCTGCAGCAAGGACGTTTGCAATGTCCCGGGTAGAAGATGGATACAGGATTGCTCCTGGAGTGCTGTAGTGTAGCCTTCCAAAGTCTGTGGTAACAGAAGCCGAAGAGAAAGAGGATGGGAATTTCATGATTCCGTCGAGCTTGATCGAGGAGAGGGACTCACAGTCATGTGTGGAAAGGCTTGTGCAAAGGTTGGGACCAGTTGTGGCTGTTTGCAGGAAAAAAAGGAACTGAAGGAGCAACAATTGGCCCCTTGACATGAACATGAGCAACTTCTTGAGCACATCCATGGAAAAAAAAAATCAAAAGCCAAACACAGCAGCACTGGAAGGAAAGAATGTTGCTCTTTGATGGCCAACAACCTCAAGTTGCATGGAAGTTCTGAAAGAAAACACTTGGGAGGGGAACCTCTTTGGGCCCTATATATATACCAGGATGCCTATGGACTGCTTGTGTCTTGGTGTCATTGTCGTTGGGCGGCTTGATGCAATGAAAAACACAGGCGCCAATTTTAAGCTATACTTTCCAATATCCCAGCTTTCAAGTTCAAGTGGGTGTGTTCTGATGTGTGTGGCTCAACACAGACCAATTTTAAACACTCGTTCATTCACTTAGATTCCCTTTTTCCTGGCCACTGTTTGAGCAGCCTTGGCTGAACGAGTTTACACAAGTTTAACATTCCACCTTTGAGACCGCATCATGGAAGGCGTGCACGTAACTAGATGAACAGAGTTGTGGGTTGGAAGCTCGGAACTGGCTCTCATTCAGCTGGTAGAAAAAACCATAAGAAAAGCAGCACTTTCCCCCTCTAGGTGGCATTACATAATAGGAAACAGCGTATCGTTAGGCCTTTATCCCACAAGCGTGGGCAATGGCACGGTCTTTTGTTGCCTATAATGCTCGTATGTAATGCAATACAACATGTCGCAGGACCCAGACGCTAAATTGTATCTATCAATCTATCTTACGAATAATATTGTGTTATGATAAACGGTGTGTTATATTATGCTTCTGTATAAAAGTTGGAATTTGAGAAAAGAAGAGCCAAGACCTATAATCTACCGTCGTTTGAGCTTCCACGATGCTGCAAGTGGTTGGCTGGCATGTTGCCATCTTTCACAGGATTGTCAAAAGATGGGGGGGCGTTGGGTAAGGGTTATCTTTCACACATCAATATAACTCGGGACTTTGTACGCTTTTGTGTACCCTCCGTTGAATACTATTGGTGAAATATCTCGTCGCTTTCTAGTTTTTCATCCCGAAAAGCAATACAACAATAACAACAGCAGCAGCAAGCAGCAGTTTGCAGTTGCAGACCCATCCATGTACAGCTGGTAAGACGTTTGTCGTCGAACAAATGCAAATGCGGGGATGTGAAATGCAAAAGCAAGGGACGTGAGGATTGCGGCAACTATATAAGATATACTTGCAAGGAGCTCGTGGAAGAAGATTTCATCCAGTGCCAAAGGTCAGTGAATCGATATCTGATATCCACCACCCTCCCAGCGTTTTCGGGGCCTCCTCTCCGTGGAAAACGTTTTCGGACTGGAATATCCCGCCCCAGCTGAAGAAAAAGATGCGAATCTACCGTTTTATTTCTGAAAAGAGATTTTCGTACAAGGCACGATCGTACACTATATGCGTTAAGTACCCGAATGGAAAAATGCGAATCCTCTTTTTTGCATGGGACCATTTCGAAGATTGCTTGGCAAAGTACATGGTACTGAGTGCGAATATATATTTGCCCCCTCCAGATCTTTGGATTCCAGTTTTTGGCCAAAGGAAAGCTATCTACCATGAACACTTTGGTTACAGGTATGAGATCTATTATCTATATGAATGATTTTTTTCTCCCGGATTCCATATTCCTGCAGCAGTCAAAGTTTCTAAAGATGCCATGGTTTGGGGAATAGAGATGAAAGTGGGGCATGTTCATCCAGCAATATATTCTTTCATATATACCATTTCCATCAACCATGCCAACATTATAATGCAGCGGCTAGCAGCCAAAATGCAGGACCAAGAGAACATTCAAACTCACTGCTCCACAGTCAAAGCAAAGAAAATCACGAACCTAGATTGCACTCGTGACATGCCGCAGCCGTCATTTGAAATATGCCAAGGTGGGGGCGCCCTTGGTATGGTGGGGGCAACAATGTTCCACAGTTTGGTCTAAACCCACGAGCACCAACTATATTAACTTTGGCCGGCCACAAAGTTCACCTACGTGAGCACCACTGACGTGAGAATGAGAACGGTGGGTAATGGCCAGGCTTTGCCACAAAAGCCCTTCCACAAGTTGCATATACATCGGTCCCTTATAGATACGATCTCTAGGGCCCAATTTTACATGTAGTGAAAGGTGCCATTGTCATCTTCCGGACAAAGAGAGTAAGTATAGAGGTTGGCTGCGTTTTGTGGGACATGACTGACTCTTTCGGAGAGCAATGGAGACCACTCGGGCCTGACTATTCTACTTTGGGCGGCTAAACAGTAACTAAAAACCAACTTAGACCAAGATAGTTTGGTAGGTAGGCAAACATTGATCTTCTGGCGCCTTTTCCAGCTGGAGCTCAAGCACCAAGAATCCAGCAAATTAGAGTAGTGACAATGAGAGTTGCCAACCGTGGTTCAGTTGCCCAGGTGACCCCATCCCACGGGAGTGTCACGTGATATTTGGTTGATCCATGGTGATCGGAATGCCCACGGTGGAGCCGGCCATGTGAATATGTCCCCTTGTGAGCAAATTCGAGGTTGGCAAATGGATGTCAAAAGGACCACCTATCCTCCTTTGGAAGTACAACAAAGGTCGAATTCGCCACCACTCTCATCGTGGGTTTTCTTACTGGCTGCATGCATAGAGCCCTCTGGACGTTCAATGATTGTTCAACGACCACCTCGATTGTGTACCTCTCCGTGCACAAGGATGGGTCTTGCAGGGCAAGTATGAATTCACATTCTACCTACATTGTATGTACAGATGCCAGTTCATGAACTTAAGGTGAAGAGGACCTGGTTCTTCAAGCTTGCTCCTCCTTGTATTGAAGCTGTTTTGAGTAAACGAGTAGACAATGTGGGAAGCAAGAAACAAAACCATCATACAATACACTATGTGGGATTCTACTTTGGCAACTTCAAAGGATTTGACTTGGACTTGTGGCCTACAATACATTACAACCCTCATACACCCTCATATCAGTCTTCGTCTAGAAGTTGCTGCAGACAGAAGCTGCACTTGCAAATTGCTATTTGTATAAATATTTTGCATAAACAAAGCAAATGTTGTGTCCATATTGAAACAAGTATCATGGTAATCGTTGTAATGTAAAGCATAGTATCATGGTTTGTTGCGAGAGGCTAATTGTTCGGTGGGGCATGGTCACAATCAAGGCAAATAACAAGCCTAAAGAATGAAATAAAATGCAAAAGCAGATCTCTTCGTTTGTCCATTACCCCATGTACACAATCCAGCAGTTTGGTGATCAATGATTCATGAACCACAAAAACAAACCTGTGGACCTAGTAGTCCAAGTTCAGACCTTGGGTCAAGATCACAAGGGGACTGCCTAACATGCAGGCATGTTTCCTGAGATACCAAAAAACCTCAAAATATAAAGAGGCGCACAGTGAACTAGTGGCCTGTATTCCCTGAGATCCCAAGAAACCTAAAAATATAGAGAGGCACGCAGTGAACTAGTGGCCTGTAGCCATGTTCGATGCGAGGAAACAATCCCCCTAGTTAAATAACAATTTCGAATGTCATTTGGAATGCCCATATCAATATGACAAGAAGATAGAGCCGATAGCCATATCCATGGAAACACTTAAACAAGGAGGCTCGTATATATTCCATTTCTTCCTGGAAGGAAACATAAAAATTCCCGACCCCCAACCTCCGGGCTTGCCAATGTATAATCGTGTGCTCTGTGCAACGTTCGCGACCTTTGTCTCATCTCCAGAAACTAAATACTGGCGAGATTCAGACCGGGCCATGCTACGGAATGCAGCAAACGCCAGACATGGATGTTATGTAGTAGGCCACTATATCACAAATCAGCAGCAGCGGCAGGAATGAACAGGCGTACTCCAGTGCAACCGGCCGTGCTCGACTTGGATTCCGTTCGAAGTTTAACATCCTATCTCCAGTACTTTCCATCAGAACTGAGGACTTGTTGTAGTAATCATGTTCATAGTCACCATCATCAACCTGTTGGTGCTGCTGCTAGTAATGCTGGTACTAGTGGTGCTGCTAGTGCGTTCCTTACGTTGTCCTCCAGTCCTGATGCTTTCAGCTTTCAGTCGAAAGTCAATAGTGCTCCCTGCACCACGATCTCACCACCAGCATCACCGCCACCACCGCCACGCACAACAAGGAGGTACTGTATGTACATTTAAACGCGTTACGTAGTATACGTCTGTAAGTATGTATGTATTGTCAGAGAATCTAAAAGGAAGTACTGCAAGGAAGATTGCTTCGTACCTCAACCACGTAAGCGAGGGAGACCACGGAAACGTCCCCAGCCTCACAAACTTTCACCTACGATTACGGTCATTGATGTGGACGAGGTAGAGGAGCTCCACAATGTAAGTGATTCTAGAAATGGAATCCATCAACTTCCAAAATGTCCTTTGGTAATAGGTTACGCTGGCCTGTGAGCCGGCCTGTGAGGACTCTGAGGATCCCGAGGACGACCACGACGTGAAAGAACTCCGCAAGGACGAACTTGGCAGTGGGACAACTTTCACGGCCAAGCTGAAAACAGCCTTGGATCGTCCCTTCAACTCCAGCCAGCTTACGGAGATGCTCTTTCATGTGACTCATCGAAAACCGGTCATGAAGTTGAGACATACTCGACGAGGATCAGTACTATTTGCCACGAAGAAAGATGGCAACTCGTACGTTGACCATTACCCAGGCAGGTTTAACTTTTTTCTAATCAGACTTTGAGTTATTATTATGTTTATAAACAGATTTTGCAAAGGCGTTAGAAACGGCCGAGACTCAAATGGAGAAGTTACAGCTACTCCGTGGTTTTATGTTCTGGATTCAGGTGTGTGTTAAGCACGGTTGATCATGCTAAATCATATGTAATTAGCACTCGTGCATGCCAGATTCCTTTCGGCCTTGGCTGGAACAAGAAGTCAAGAAAAGGATGTTGCTAGATGTTGATGAAGACGCACATTTTGTGTCATTTTAGAGGCATGTAACGCGTCCACATGAGCAAATGGGACACTCTCTTAGTGGCGAAGCATCACTTACATGCACGAGCACCTTAGGAAGCTGCTACGTACGAGATCTAATGGCAGGATCAACCTTGGCACCCGTCGAGGCGACCAAATGGATCAAGGCCAGGTGCGACTACCAGAATTTCTGAGGAAAAAAAACAAAGAAAAATGAGAAGTAATCAAATGCGCGTTAACGAACCTCACCGACTTTTAAACAGTGTTGAAAAAAGCACCGACTCCTCAGCACTTCCAGGAGACCTGGACACATCAAGGTTGCGATATTCAACATATCACAAACACAACGTATTGCGCTCGCTGCAAATGCGTGCTTTCTGAAAACACAACTTTTCAGTGGTTATTCCACAGAGGGTGATTTAAAAAGACTTACCATTTGTCAAAATCAACTTGATATGTGCATGTAAACTCGATAGAAACAGGTTCATCGTCCTCAATATCCGAGTCCGTGTCATAAGTCGAAGTGGAAGACGTCGGTCTACTTGAAGACGGCATACCCTGCCGTCTATGGGGTGGCTTAATATTCACAATGAAGTCCATATCAGAAACAACGTCCTCGTAAGCACTCCGGCCATAACGTGTCCTCATGAGGGGCGTCATTGTTTCGTTTGAACCATTGGCCATTTGCTGCTGCTCCTCGGCGTCCCGTCTTGCTAACACACGAGCACCTGGAGCACTGAGGTTGTAGTGGTGGTGCCTTGGTGGCGTCTCGGAAGTGCTGCGTTCCGGCGGCTGCTCCCCATCTCCTGAGATCAGGTCAGAAACATAATCCAAATAAAATGAGAACTAGGATTTATCTTACTTGAAACTCGCTGGTACCCCTGTGCAGTATTTCCAGCTGCCTGAACGTAAACCGTTTAGGGTTTAGGGTTAGGGTTTACGGATTTAGGGTTAGGGTTCTTACCACAGCCTGGCTCTGTAGTGCCTGCTGAAACATGTTTTGAAGAAGGTTCATGGCGGCAAAGTTCAAGACACTCATAAGCTCTATTGTGGTCTTGTCGACTGGAGGGCAGTTTCCGGCTGGAGCAGGACCAATGTGAACTCCAGGGGCCACTGCTGGCAGCTTGGGTTTCTTAGGGGCATCAAAAGCATGGCTTTCGAGTGATGGTAGAGAGCTGGTTCGCCTTAAAGTCGGAGCTGGATGAATACGAGTCGGA
>LDJE01047191.1:0-11340 GCA_001021135.1 Selaginella kraussiana
AGCGAAATTAACTTACTTGTAGTAAGGGTCGTAGTTGAGGCTTGACATGCAAACGTAGGCGAGGTTGCGCTTCTCGAGCTCTGGCCCAAGGTATTTGAGCTGTTCAATTGAATCATCTTCTGGCTCAACTAAACCGCTGAATGTCACACCCTGCTGAAGCTTAATTCCAACATGCTCAGCTCCAATAGCTTCAACGCATGCATCCACAAGCTGGAACAAAAGTACAGAAGCATATTTCACATGTTAATTCGTGCTTAGATTTATATATGGTCATCGTATACCTCAAGCACGAAACGAGCCCTGTTCTCAACACTCCCACCGTACTTATCAGTCCTTCTGTTTGTTTCCTTGGCCAAAAACTCTTGCAGCAAGTAACCATTTCCGGAATGCAGCTCTACCCCATCGAATCCAGCTTCCATTGCTCGCTTTGTGGACTCTGCAATTTCCTTGATTATCAATGGTATTTCTTCCGTCTCAAGAGCACGTGGAACCTCATAATCTACCTGTACTCAACAATGCCTAACCAATGTAAACTGGAAAAGTCGTCACCTTTCCATCTTTGATGTGAACTTTGCCTTGGGGTTTGACAGCCGATGGAGCAACAGGGAGCTGACCATCAGGAAGTAGTGAGGAGTGCGAGACGCGACCCGCATGCATAATCTGGCAAAATATGAATCCTCCTTTGGCATGAACAGCAGAAGTAACTAGTTTCCAGCCTTCAATCTGCTCTTTAGTGACAATTCCTGGTTGCCTGATGTATCCTCTGCCACCAAGGCATGGATATGTACCTGCAAACCATACCTTTAGGCTTTAGCAGATACCTCACACGTACCTTCACTGATAATAAGGCCGCCTGCAGACGTTCGCTGTGCATAGTAAAGAACATTGATCTCACGAGGTGCTTCTGTCACTGGATCGTTCCTGGTGCGAGTCATTGCAGACATCACTACGCGATGCTGCAGCTGCTTCTTCCCAAAGAGGAAGCCTGTGATCAGGTCCTTGCACGGCGCCATGGATCTGAGATTCACGTAAGACCAGGGAACTATAACCTTTTCGAGATGACCGGGATACTGTATGTGATGTTATCCGCTCGTTGACAATGAAGGATCTTTACCAACTACTACATTTATATAAAAAGGCCCCAGTACGTCAATAAGAAAATGTCAAATTACAAATGTTATATATACTGTTCATCAGTTTTCTTGAATAAGGCATCTTCATCTAATGTTAGAGTTTGACGATACATTCAACACCAAAATAATACTGCCTCAAAGAATGATGTCTCAAGATACATTCAACACCAAAATAGTATGGGAACTCAACAAATGTACTGCCTCAAAGAATGATGTCTCTGCGTACATGCCTACTTTGAGAGAAAAACTTTCGCCCTTGTTCTGGACGATGGACAACTTGATGGCATCAAAACCAAAGCCATATATCACTGTGGTTTGGATGCCATCAAGATGTCCATCGTCCAGAACAAGAATACTATGTGAAAGCTTCCTGGATCTAGTTTTACGGAGATTCAAGCCTAGTGTTGCCACATAAATTGTTGTGACTAGATTTTGTTAAATCCATTATACTAACAATTTATAAGATGCTATACTTCAAGTATTTACTCTTGAAAGTCGGTGGAGCCGGAGTTCGTGTCTATATATCAGCCATTGCTCTACCACTATCCAAGAGCCGCATAGTAAGACAGCAGCTACCCGTTCATCAAGATGTTCAACGTAGTTACACCAGCAAGAGCCATCAAGACTCCGGATAAGAAGGCCCTCCAGTTTGGCCATTGGTATCTTGTGAGAAGTCTGTGGTCTTGCATAGTAAGAAGTACAGGTTTAACCTCCGAGTCCTTCAGCTCTGCCCATAGATTTCCAGTTTAGTTTCAACCTAAAGATCTAATTGGACGTTACCTATGATCATGTAGGAACCCATCCTTGCCTCGTTCACAGTTGCATAATCATCTCGAATGAGAGAACTCACAATCTCCCATGGTGTTGTGGACATTATGACTGATTTGTTCGTGTAGACAGCGTACAACTTCCCTTTCTCAAGCTGCAGTTTGTCTGCCACGAGAACAAGGGGGATTGTTGCGGCATCCGAGGTTCTGCAGCAGCCAAATTTCAGTACAGCATAAGAGATACTAGACCTCACCTGAAGCGGAGCATTAGCACAATGTGTTCTGCTTCTCTATTTGACGTAGAGAGGGAAGACACATTTGAAACAGGAGAACACAGCCTTCCATGAAAATTGTCGGCCATTACCATTGTGTAAGGGCTTGAATCAAGCACGTAAGTGGTGGTATTTGCAGAAGAAACTTTTCCAATGACTGCAATGGTGGCTGCATCAACTGATGCAGCGATGGTTACGTTGGGAACCAGTAGAAAGGTGCAGGGACCTGCAAATGCCTCAGATATAAGGTTTGATGTAACTTGACGGAGCAAACACAACCTGTTGAGCCACAAATATGGTAATTTGAAACGCCCCTCAAGTTCAGCTGTGATAAGCGGTTGAGGACCACAAGCCAATAATTCACGAGAAAGATTGCACGTGCGGGTTGTTCATCCACATTTCCGGCAACATCCACTGATCTTGCTGAAAAGCAATACAAGGACGTAGGCAGCGCACCCAGCGTTACTCGCGGGTTGCATTGTGTCCAGTTCCTAGCAAAACCCTGTTGCAGAGTCTTGCAGAATGTAATACAAGGGTTTAAGTTTATGTCGTACCCCTGAGTCCAATGACTGAAGCAAGCATTCGAGCCTTTCAACACTGGAGCTCCGGTCGCTACCCGTGATGTTAAAACTCGGGCTCACAGTTTCTAAAAAGTTGAGCGGTGATGTCTCGATGTACGTCGTGGGAGACGTGGTATCTGCAAGTATTTCATTTATCTCAAGTAAAAACGTTTCTTAATTAGAGCGTGAGCTCACCAATAAACCATGAACATCCGACGCCTCCTGTTGTTCCTCGTCTCCTTACTTTAAGTACATGCAGTCCATCAGCGAGGTCTTCAACTTCAAATGGGCTCTTGCATTCTGTCGGCTTTTCATCCAGATCACATTCCAGGTCTGTACTGTTGTTCCTGCTTGTGATCAGCAATGTAACATCTCTATGATGCGAAACAGGACTCGGACAAACCGGAAGAACTACCAAGTCGTCTTTTTCCGAACCATCGTTCAATAGGACGAGTTCCGCCTGTTGTTCTCCCACGTTGAAGACATTGTCCTCAACTTTCACCTTCACAACATATGTCTCTCCCACAAATAATCTGGACTTGCTGACGTTCCATGGACTCGAACATGGAATCCATGTCCCACAAGCAGCCTGTCCACTTGGTTGCAAGCAGCAGAAAATGCTAGAAATTCCCGACCCCACGGGCGAGTCTGCCAGTTCAAACTCTGCAGATATATGTTCAGGGTCGTCCTGTGAAATACGAAGCTCCGAAACATTGGGGGCGGTTGTGTCTACAAGGAAAGTATATTTCGCAATGCTGCCATTGTTTCCAGCCGTGTCTGTCGCCTGTACCCAAAACTGATGGAGTCCGTCCTCGAGCTCCGAGTAGAAGCTCGGGCTCTCACAGAACTGCCAGCAGTCCGGCCCTTCAAGCTTGTTTGCTTCCACCAAGCAGCACCTGTAAGTAGATGCAACTTCTGAAGACTCAAAGAGAAACGTAGCATTGATAGAAGATGAAAGCGCTGGCGGTGTTGCACAGAGCACCACTTCCGGAGGCGTGCGATCGATACGAAGTGTGAGAGTTGCCGGAAGACTGCTTAAACCAGCTTCACCGTCCTCCGAAACAGCTCTCACACTGAACACAGACGTCCCCTCGGGAATAGTCAACTCCATTGGCGACGAGCAGGCTTGCCATCCTCCGAGCCCGGTCAACGAGGCAACCGAGTCCAAACGACACGACCAGTTCGGTGGTCCTTTCCCTGGCAAACCCGGAAAATCTAAGCCAAACTCAAAGGTGCAAGTTGCGTTGTTTATCACAGCGCCTTCAGGAAAGATGTTCAGAATTACCGCCCGCGGACGATTCGTATGCACCAGCCACTCGAGTGTAGCAGGACTAGGGTCTACGTTTCCTGCCAAATCCACAGCTCTAACGTGGAAAGCGTAGTTTCCGTCGGCAGCAACTGAGATTGTCCAAGGTGAAGCACACAAGACCCAGTCAAAGTTGCTGTGATTGGTCGATATTTGGCACTCGAAGTGATCGTCGTCTTGTGAATTGGATGAAAACTCAAAGCTCGCAGTTGTACAATAAATACATGCTGATGAATGGTTGATAGTCGTATCAGGTGGTTCGGTATCAATCGTGAAACTGATAGAAGACTCAGACGAGGCAGCCTGGTTGATGTACCTGCCAGTTTCATAACAATTATTGAGATCCAACTTGTACGAATGAAGAAGCATTTTCACCTGTAGTCGACCGCTCGAGCTGAGAAAACATAAGTAGCATCGGGTAGTTCTCCGTATGAATACACAAGGGTCGCTTCAGAGAGTAGAGCTCCTTCAAACGAGCCGCAAAGCCGATAATAGTGGGACTCGCTACTTTGGATAGATGCATTCAAAGAGCAATACCAGCGAATAGATTGGCCAGACGCCCCTTGCAGCGTAATGTTAACATTCTTGCTGTTTCCAATGGCTGGTGGAAAGGACAATGGCTCGATCACTGCCGGAAACATGCTGCACAAGTTTCAAATAAGCTTGATCCGGAGAGAAAGCGTACCCAAACAAGGAGACTCCGTGAAAGGTCCCCGTGCTACAAATGCAAAAGCTTGGCCTTCTGGTCCCGTTTCAGGTACGTGGTAAGCTGAAACATCAACAACGTACAGCCCTGCAGTAGGATCTGAGATGACCACCTGAACAAGAAACTGTTAGGCGTGAACAAAACCTCACATATATAGAACCTGCTCAACATTGTTCAGACGATCATTTGAGAGGCCGGCATTTCCAAAGAACAATGTTCCATTTGGATCTGTCACCTTCATATCCAAGTCGTTTACCAGACTCAAAGAGGCAGCAGGAGACGCTGGAGGATCGGTCCTGGAAAAATGAAATGTAAGGGTCATGAAGTTTAGGGCTTAGGTTTGGGAGACCATAGAAGTTTAGGTTTAGGGTTTTAGGTTTACCATACGAGCGTGAACTTCATGTCGCCGCTGCCTGAACAGCACAGGAAGCAGTAACGTTGTCCCTCCCCAGTTTTCAAAGGATCACCATCCAAGGCTGTCACTTGGAAAATATTGTGGCCTGGAAGGAAAATGCTGTTTGCCAAGTCCGCCCGCCCGTATCCTTGATTAGTTGATGGAGGAGGATCGATGGTAACACCAAGACCTACGTTGAAAACACCACAAATGTTTTGCAGAACATGCATAGACCAGCAGCTTACCATTGAGACCTCGCAAAGGCATCGCTCCATTGATGATAACAGCTTTCAGCAGAGCTCCGGAGGGTTCGAAAGCATGTTCTAGAACCTGGACCACAAAAAATCACCTCAGTGAAGGTACGATCGAAGGCTTACCCTTGAACCAGTGGGATAAAAACCTTCTACGAAGTACTGCCGGACCAATGCTGCTCCGCCAGCCATGATAGGAGCTGCCATTGAGGTTCCTGATAATACTGTAAACACATTTCATTAATTATAAATTTAGAAAAACAAAAAAACGTGAGAATATTACATACCTTGAGTTTCGCATGTTCGTCTTTGAGCGTCGGTGCTGCCTCTGGCCGATGTGATTTTATCACCTGAAAGACAGTGTCTTAACCTCCCCGGACATCAGATATCTTGCTCACCTGGTGCAACGATGTCGGGTTTAAACCGCCCGTCGACTGCTGGACCCCAAGACGAGAAACTGGCCATGCTCTCAAAAGGACTCTCTTCAGGAACGTAGTATTTGAGTGGCTGAACCATTATTTGATGTCCTTCTGAAAGCATTTCTCGCAAAATCAGGCCAAAAGCTTTGGACAAGGATGCCGCTGGAATAGTAACGAAATGTGAAGGCAATCCCATTTCAAAAAGTCCAGAACTATCGTTGTTGTAGACAAGAACCCCGCGGCCCCGTGCTTCTTGTGCAGCAAAAAACTGCAAAACCTCACAAATCATGTATTACAATGGCTGTATTTCCTGCAATATACCTTAGTCATACACGGACAATCTTCCCGATTTGCAAGAACAAGCTTGCCACGCACAGCGTCTGGATTATGTAAGGAAGTGCAAGCATTTTCCGGAATTGCTTGAACAAGTTCCAAAGTTTCCCAATGATCACTGAAAGTAGGCCCATAAGAACGCTCAAGTATGTTCTGCAAGAGTGTCTGTGTACCATTGCCTTGCAAATGGATTATGAAGGCTGCGCGGATAGTTTGATCACCAGCATCTACTACAACACTGGCAGCTCCGAGTGTGGCCCCAACTGCAAGACTGTTCTTGGAGATAGCTGGTGAAGTAATCGTTCCTGCAGATTTAAACATAAAAAACATGCAGTTAAAATCAAAGTAATTACCTCCAGAAGTATGCGACGATCCGGCATTTCCCGCGGCGAAAATTGGAAGAAACAACTGCACTTAAGTTTGCATTAGCAGCAACTACAAAGATAAACTCATTCTCAACTATGTCTGATGGCCACGTTAAAAATTAAATTAAGAACTTACGGGATTGTTGAAAGTGAAGAGGTCAACACTGCGCGACATGAGATTGTAAGAAGGATCCCAAGTAGTCCAGGAGTCGCTGTGTATCCTTGCACCCGTATTATACGCCTGCCTGCAGAAAATACGGTGCTAGAAATAAAGTAAAATAAAATGAAGCATTTACCAGTAGTAATTTCCGAGGTCCAATGGTGGAGTAACGTAAGTGTTCTTCCCCAAGCCTATGTCCGTCACTGCAATTCTCGCATGCGGAGCCATTCCATTGTACTTCTCAGATTGCACGCTGTAGTCGAACAGACTTTCCAAACAATGGCCCGCAATGGAACCGGCAACATGCGAGCCATGTCCGTAGCTGTCGATGGTATCACCACCACCCATAACCCGGTAAGACACCACCTTGCGGTGGTCATAACCGGGCGTTTCGACATGCTCATCCCGAAAGTAGCAACTGTTGAGGTCGACACCACTGTCTCCAATGCCAATGATCTGACCTTCACCCATGATCCCCATGCTCCAAAGAGGCCGAGCCGGTAGAAAAGGAGCTCCTTTCTCAAGTCCGACCGAGGTTCCGCTTTGTTGCATGGCCGATGAGAACAAATTTCCGACATGAGCTTTGAAAACAGGGGAAATCCAGCTCGCCCATTCTTGCCTGGACAGCCAACGTAATACTGCATCCATAAACTCTGAAGGAATTGCAACTTCGAGAGAGTCTACACCCAAACGTTTCACCCCTATTCTCGAAAACTGCTGGTTTAACCTCTGCTCCCACAGCTTTGCAAGAACGTCTACAATAAGCTCACATTTCTTCGTATCATCTTCAAGGAGTAGAAATCCAGCTCGAGGTATGAGTACAATTGCAAGCGTTCGGCCCGACGAGTCTCTAGAAGCTTGTTCATGTGCTTCCCCTCTTGCAAAAAGGCTCCATTCTGGAGCTACCTTGTACCGAGGTTTGTAGTGACCAATCCAAGTCACACCTTCGATAGCATTCACCTCTTGCAAAAGACTCAAATCGGGAAGGAAAACGCTGAAACTATAGCGGGGCAAGTATTGCAATACAGCACATCCCAAAGCTTCAAGCTTGGATCTTACATAAGAACCAGAACGTCCCGTACCAGAGAACTTGACAATCACATGCTTGGTGAGCTTGTTGTACCGGGTAGCCCCAGCAGCGTTACATACACCATGGTTTCCATAGTCGTAACCGTGGCTGCTGAACAAGAGCACCGGACCAAGTCCGTGGTCATCCTCTATCTCGGTGTCTGCTGCTAGGCTTTCCAATTCGCGGGTGTCGATTGTGTCCCTGCGAAGGCAAACATGGTGGTTTCTGCAGAAACCATCTCCTCGAGAACTCGCCAGCAGCAGCACCAGCATCAGCAGCAGCGACATTTTCACTTCCGTAGAAATTGATGGTCGGTTGAAACAAAATAGCATATTCTTGTGGGAGTTATTGTTTCTTCGCCTTCTGGCGGAGAGCTTTTCTTCGGAGTGTAGCTTTGGAAGCTGTGCGATTAACAACTGCTTCAAGTGGAGCTACCATCGGCTTCTTTGGTTCTTTGGTCTTCTCCTCATCGGCCTGTTTTCCGAGCTCGGCTTCATCCCGGTGCCTCTTCTTACCCTCAAGACGATCACTTTCAGCATGCATTTTCTCAAGCATTTCCGGATTAGCGACTGCATTTTCCTTCATGTTCTCGCATCGCCTCGCCTCACCATCTTCCTTGAGCTTTCGAGACTGTTGGACGTGCTTTCGATGATACATTTGCGGCTTTTGACAGGCAGAACCACGAGGTGACATAGTAATTCCAGGTCTAACATCACGACTAAGTCGTCCAAGCTTCCGAGGGCTAGCACAACCATGAGGTGACCTAGTAATTCCAGGACCGCCTTCAACACGACCATCCAGCTTCCCAGGGTGCACCGTCGACAATACCTGGTACATACCACGGTGCCGAGCGTCCTCGATGAGAGCCTTCCAGTCACTGGAAGCCTGCGTCAGCGCCTGAGCGTGCCCGACGATGAAAAGCCCGAACTTGGCCCTTGTGAGAGCTACGTTGAGCCGCCTCTTGTCGGACACGAACCCGAGGCCCCTCCCTTCCTGAGCTCGGACACACGATACGAGTATGAAGTCCTTCTCCCGTCCCTGGAACCCATCTATCGTGTTGATCTCGCACACCCGTTTCTCATCAGCCGTAAGCCGGCTCCAAATGAGGCTCTTTTGCGAGGAATAGGGTGTCACAATCCCCATTTCCAGCTTCGTGCTCTTCTCGACGTTGCCAAGAACACCTCGAACGACGGAGATAACAGCCCTGGCCTCGTTATCGTTGTAGCGAGACCTTCCCCGACCATCAACCTCGTCAATACCCGTTTTCAAGTCGAGAAAACTGTACTCGCACAAGCGGAAGTAGTACCCTTCGGACGCGATCACTTGCCCTAGTAACCCTTGCTTGAAAATCGACCTCACAGCTGCTGAATCCTTGAGAGCCCCTCCATAGAAGTGCTGAGACGGAAACCGCGAGATGTCTTCGTGCATTCTATACTGCGTGTCTAATAAATGAGGTGGTACCCCAGCCTCTTGCATGCGTTCAAACAAGCTTCGCCTGTACGAATCCGCTACAAAGTTCGATATCAGCTCCAGCCAAGCAAATCAAAACTCTAACCCTAACCCTAAATCCAGACCCTAGCCCTAAACATACCAGGATGCTGGAACACCGTAGCTGGAAGTTGGCAAGGATCTCCGATCAGAACACAGCGGTTCTTGACCCTCTGAAGAGCAATCAAAGCCTCAGTCTCCACTGCCTGCATAGAAACACGTAGAAGTAAACCCATAACCTAACCCTAAACCCTAAATCCTCCGAACCTGGACAGCTTCATCTATAATGGCGAGATCGAACTCCAGCTTGAGCTCGTCGACAAGCCAGTGGCCACAGCAGCTAAGAGTAGTGCAAATCACAGATGCATTTTTCACCAATTGCTCTTCTTCCTCTCTCCATGATCCAATGAACTTCCTGCTCGAGAGAATGCCATCGACACTGATCTGGTAACACGAATTGCTGATGCTTCCCTTGGGACCGATCCTCACAATCGTGCCCTCCCGAGGAACGTAAGAGCTGCCATCTCTGTTGATCATCCCCTTCATAAGACGAGCACCAGCCTCGTCCAAAGCTGCGTTGGAAGGCGCCGAAAGAAGGATTTTCGCACTGGAAATCATCTTAAACCCTAAACCAGAAAAATGAGCAACTTACTGCGGCTTTTCAGCAAGGACGGCGGAAACTATCCCAACTATCGTGGTAGTCTGCTCAGTGTAACCACGTTAATTAAAATTGACCTAGTAATGGCTGAAACCTTACCTTGCCGGTACCGGGAGGTCCTGAACGTCCAGAAAAACGCTTTCAGGGTTTAGGGTTTAGGAAGAAATACCAAGAAATCTAACCTTGAATGAGAAGAAATCCTTGTTGCAGTCTCAACGTAGCGATTATCCCAAGCATCTGCTGGCAATTGAACTTCGCGAGCTCCATCCAGGAGCTCCACTCCATCAACGCAGCGTTGCATTGCTGAGGGTTCTTCAACCACAGAAGAGAGTCGAGGTTGCAAGTAGGGTACAGGATCTGGCGTCGTATGGGGCTCGAAAAGCTCGACAGACTACACATAGCGATGTACGTACGCTTCACCGTGGTTAAGTTGTCCACGGGCCACAACTCAAACTGCGTGGTAATGGTAACCGTAACGGTAAGCTCATGAAGTACCTAATTGGCGTACCTGACCATTGGTAATACCACACTTAGCAGTAACCCGGAGGATGGTAGACATCTTGGTGACGGCGTTCACGATGGAGATGAACTTGGTGACGCCCGATCTCTGGATGAACACGATCTGGCCATGCTCCAGGGCTGCATCGTTGGAGACTTCGACGTAGCCGAAGAGATCGTTCGGGGCCGAGTTGTATACTCGGAGGAAGAACGACGGACGCTTTTCATGGCTCTTTGCAGCTGCAACAATCGATCAGAACTAGAAAAATGGGGAAAAAAATGCAGAAAAAAATGTACCCTCGTCTTCGAACTTGGTGATGAGCATGGCTCTGCACTCCTCGATGAGCAAGGGACGGAAAGCACGAACGTAAGTGTCGACACCATTGAACACGAGGGGCGGCGGGTTTTCAGCCGGAGGTTTTGCACTCGACGAGCTCGGCCAAGGTCCAGACATGCACAATACCGATGCATCGAACTCATCTTCAGGCGAAGCTGGTGTTTGCTTCGGGATTGCTGGTGCTCGTTGTTGCATCTGCGGAGATTTATACATTTTGCAAAGAGAGTTGGACAAACCTTGAATTTGAAAGGAGCGCTTGTGCTCAACTCCAGAACCACCGCCTTGTTCGAAGGAGCTCCGGATTCCAGGTTCACGCTTGCTAAAACCCTAACCATCTACAATTAAATACAGCGCTAAACAGTAAACGTTGTTTTAACATTGATGCACGAATTTGAAACCTGTAGACTTTTACGCTGAAGTTATCATATGCTGGCCTTGATCCAACCAAAGTAGGTTTATGTACGTCTCACGAACCATAGGGTCTTTCGGATTTCAGAGATGATAGATTTATTCAATTTAACATGTATTTTATTGAGACCTGAAACCATTTTATAAGCAATTATTTTTTCCTTGTTATTCTCTCTCTCATTTGTGTATTCTTAATAAACATAACAGTGAAAGCAA